>CATIWQ010515297.1:0-20328 GCA_949673415.1 Euphorbia schlechtendalii
CTAGGACCCTCGCGGGGAGGCCCCGCGAGGGTCGCTAGGGACCCTCGCGGGAATCCCCGCGAGGGTCGCCTAGGACCCTCGTGGGCAAGCCCCGCGAGGGTACCACACGACCTTCGCGGGGAGTGCGGGCTGCCTCGCGCAGCTTTGTGCGAGGCTGTCTCGCGCAGCCTCGCGCGGGCTGCCTCCCCGCGGGATTTTTTTTTTAGTTAAATAATTTAAAACGGCTGAGGAGGATTCCCATATGAAGATCGTCGAATGGTCGAAAATCGTGTGATTCGAGGATAAATTTCCCGCAAAGCCGTCATCATTGAACGCGCGAGCTGGTACAAAATCCCGTGCTCACAGAAGGGAAGACTGAAAAGTGAACCCTTGAAGCGGGAAATAGTTTTGCAAGAGTAGAATGGGAAGATGACTTGGATTTTGGCCCAGTTTATGAAGTGAACCATGAAGGCCTGCTGCTCAACAAGACGATGCACCGGATGGAAGGTCCAACAATAACAGGCCTCATTAGATCTTTCTACACTCATCTCTATATAATAGAAGGCTTTAGTGACGTTTTGCTGATAGATTTTGGAGGTAAATCTACCTTGATTTGTTCTCATTTTATTGGGAGCATCCTCAACATGCCTAATTTAAGCACTTAGCTTCACAATTCTGGTGATGAAGATGTCATCATCATTCCTGAGGGTTGGGAATTCCCAGCCAACCATGTTTTGGGGGAGATTGCCACCAGTGGAATGTCATGAACAGCGCGGATGTCCCATGAGCTGGTGGTGAAGTTGTTGTTACCCAAAACAGGCTCGCTGACTAACTTCACATACTTTGAACAGTATGTGGTTTACCATATGGTAGAGGGTAAGAAGCTCAATTAGCCAGTGGTGATTCTTCACCACTTGACCAAGCTGACTACCATCTATCACTATGGTTACCTCATACTGAGATTATGAGGGTAGTGAATGTCGACGTGGCACAGTTTTAGGGGGAGTCTGGTAAAATAGTCTTGCCGATGAAGAAGAGGCTTAAAATGTCACGTTTCAGCAAGCTAACTCACAAATGTTCGCCACTTTTCTACTGATAAGCTTAATAACTTATTCACAAGACTTGGCTACACTTGTTCCCTAAGGCTTATCCTTAATAATAATGCCAAAAACTTGTTCATGAAAAATATTGTTAGTACCTCTTATTAAATAGAAAAATGAAGATAACTGCAAGTATACAGTTGCGATGTAGTTTTAAAAGATATCGACCCCACAGGGAAGGACTAGTTTTAAAGATCAAATAGGGAAGTAGAGTAAAAAGAAAATAAAATAAAATAATGTAAAGTTTAGGAAAGGAGGATTCGAATGATGGATGAATAGACAAATGTATGAAAGATTAGAATAGATAAAAAGTATATAGATTTGCCTTATGAACAAGTATAACAAAGAAAATATGCAAAATCATCGAAGTTATTACGTTCACTAGATTAATTTAACAGACTCGGTTCTAGACACTCAGATATTCAATTATTCACCGCAGAGCAACACATGAAATGACTCTTCTAAATCTAGTGCAAATGAATTAAGACAATTATATAAACCTGGATAACGTCAATACTATGCTTAGTATGGGTCGCTCTCACATAGCCATATTTAGCAAGTTACCATTCCAAAAATGTTGGCTCACTAAACAGCGTTATATCTTAGATCTAATTATACACGATATTGTTAACCCCGAAACTACTCTTAAAATTAACTCCAATGCATATAACTTGATTAATATAAATGACTTAGCATGAAATACACATTATGACACATAGACATATCATGAACTTCGAAATAGAAAGTATAAGTAGAAAGCAAAGCAAAGTTGTAAGGTATGCAAGTGAAAGCTACAGTTGATCAAACCGTATCCACTCTTTAATGGGAGTCATCAATTCCCGTAATTCCTGCGTCTGCTTTGAATTCGGTCTTGGCCCGTACAGAACCTCCGCTAAGATGCTATTCTTTGTGAATATCAAACAAATGAATGTTGAAGAATGAAAACTTTTATTGATAAGTGCTTTGCAATTACACTCATACAACAAACGCTCGAATATGTAGAGAAATCTAGTGATCGAATAAGGATTCGAATCACTTATACATTTTCTCGCTAGCGCTTATGAATGTAGCAAAATCTAAACATTTTTACTCTTTATCTATGCATACACATGTACTATAACACACACATAATCACTCACAATCCATGCCCATAAAATTGGTGAGTTTGGAGCCCTATTTATAGAGTATGAAGGGTTGCGTCTATCCAAACGAAGGGTTGTGTCCATTGGTGAATGATTGCATCTCTTCATTATGATTGGTTGAGAAGCTTTGATTTAATCCATAATGGATAGGAACCTTTTCATGATTGGTTGACTTCTGATAAGTGTCTTTTCATTGGTAGTTGAAGGCGGTTGATCATGCTTATCTAGCTGTTGGTAGTTAAGAAGATAATACCAGAAAACTGTCCAAGTCATGCCTACGATATACATATCGTGACCGTGAATCTTTGATTGGCAGACTTCTATTCTGAAGAAGAACAAGTCACGACCGTGAACGGTTATCGTGACATTGAATTGAGTTTTACTCAGAAATCTTCTTGTAATTTCACCGATCTTTGACAGCTTCGATCCTAAGCCAAATCTTTAAGTTCCACGCATCGTTTTGCACCTTTTTCACTCTTTTTTCATAGAATTCCACTTTTGATCATTTTACTCCCAAGATTTACCTAGTATCTGCATTTGCATAAAAAAACAACTACATACCATGTGAAATCTTTTATATGAAGCATAAAAATGACTAAAACTGTACTGTTTAATGTGTGAAATTAATGTGATAATAAGTGTAATTATACACTTATCAATAACCAGGTTCATGTTAGGTACACTAAGTCTCGGTAGAAGTGAAAGCTTAGATGTGTACCAATAGTATTGCCTACGGACATCAGCAAGGAGGAGGAAGACCAATTTATGGTGGACTTTGAGGACAATGATGACTTCGATAAGCCTCCCATCTCCAGCATCTTGGAGAATGTGACCACCATCCCCTCCAAACCAGAGAAGGTTGCTTCCTTTAAGGCCAAGGGGAAGAGTCTAGCCAAATCCAGTGATGCTCCTACTCAGCATCAAAGAAGGAAGATGAAAGCCAAAACCCATACCCAAAGGGAGGCATAAACTAAGCTGCTAGCTGAGCAGCAAGCTGAGGAAAAAGAAGTAGAGGTTGAGCCCAATGTGTCCCTACACCAAAGGAAGCACAAGATGGTATTCTCAAATGATACTGAGGAGTAGGGCAAAGCCAAGAAGTCTAGAGATGAGGACCAGCTTGGGTCCAATGCTATTGAGAACATTCAAGATGGTTTAGCCAAACTTAAGGGCTCTTAGCGAAAGTGTTCTGCCACCACAAGGCCACTACAGAAAAACATGCAGGTGGTGGCAGCGAGGAGGATGCTGGAGAAAACCTTACCTTGATTCCAGAGGAGTCTGATCCTCAGGTGCCCAGCATCCCCACTCCTACATTCACTCATGTTGAGGAGCCTTGTTCTTAGCATGAGCAACCTTAGGCTGACCAATCCTTGGGACAAACAGCTAACCCAGAGATTTCACAAAATCCTACCCCCTCATCTTCTCTTGTAAATCCTCAAAACCCTTCTCTTGTAAATTCTTCTATTCCATCAGTATCTACTCAAGTAGATCCTGAAACACAGAAAAGTCCTTCCCCCTTTAACTCTGTACATTCCCCAATTCAAATCTCTTCACCTGAACATAGCCAAGAATCTTTTCCTCCATCTCCAGTACATATTTCTTCAACACCCTCTCTTGTACATTCTCAACCAACAACCAACTCTTCCAGAACCATTATACCTTCTATTCCACTCAAACCAAATTCTTCATTTGTACATGGTTCTAAACCTAACCTTTCTTCAAACCCATCCTCAACCCCCTTAACCCCTCTGGTTAGGGAAGTTCCTAATGCTAAGAACTCTGCTTAGTAGGGAAAAGCAAGTGGTCAGATTGTTGAGGCAAATTTTACAACTAGTGAAGTACCTGAACCCAGCAACAAGCCAGCAATGGTTGATACATCTTTCTTGGCATAAATCTGATAGTTAGTAAGGAAGAAATTTATTACACTCAAGACTGATGCTAAGTTAGATGGAGCAGTAGGCAACATGCTACTCGCTCAAGAATTGATGAACTTATCGTCTAGGCCCAAGGAAAAATTGCCTGAATTCGAACAGCACACAAGTGTGCCTAGTGACTCTCTATACTTTAAGGAGTTTGAGAGGATCCAAGGTAACTTGTTTCTTATTCGAAATCACTTGGCAAAAGAGAGTGCCAAGAGCTTGGTAGATAAGATGGCGCTAATCCTGAATGGGTTAATGGACTCTGCAGCCTAGCTTGGGGTAGCTGCTACATCTATTCCCATGTCTACTATGATGGAAAATGCTATTGCAGGAAAGATAAAGAGTAGCGTAGACACTGCTACTGAGCAGCTAAGTCTCTTGAGTACCAACATGTCTACTCAAGTGACACAGATCCATGAGCTCGGTAAGGAGCAGGCCAAAATAAAGAGACTAACCAATCGCAAGATCAAGGACATCTCCAAAGAGGTTACATCTACTAAGGACGTGAGCCATAGCATCGTAAAGCTAGTAAAATCCGAGTCACGGTTCTTGCTAGTCCATGATAACAAGCAAGATGAGTTCCTCAAGCTATTAAAGGATATCTCAAAGAAGCTGGACAAGGCCTTTGTCATGAACATTGGCTCTCTCCATACCAAGATGGATACCCTTCAACGAGAAGTCTCTGGTCACATAAAGGAGAAAGTCTCCTCATTGCAGAAATTTTTAGTGATTGCCATGGGATAGATTTTTCCATACATGCCTATGCCAAGTACGCCTCCAACCGAATCCCTCTGCCCTAAGACCGGAATAACAATCTACACAAACTTGAATGTCATAAAAACCAAGGTGGAATATCTGATGAAGAAGGTGGATTCTCTACTCAGGATGGGAGAGCTGGACGGAAAAGACATCGATTACACTTCACAGTGTATCGAATCAATTGGTCCCAAAATTCTTAACATTGAAGCTTAGTGGAAGATAAAATTGACAGCAACAGACTTTCATGGTCTTCTTCAGTGTTTTCAACAATTTGCGAGTCAAGGTTTTGACCAAATAGCTCATCTCTCGCTTCTTCTTAGTGAGCTGAACGACCAAAACTTCCTCTCAACAAAGGGCAAGGAGCAATTGGAGCAGGATATTGATAATTGTATAATTACACTTATTATCATGACATTTTCAATCATAAAACAATATGGTTTTGTTTCGTTTTTCTTTTCATATAAAAGATTTCACATAGTATGTAGTTGTTTTTTATGCAAATGCAAAAACTAGGTAAATCTTGGAAGTAAAATGATCAAAGATGGAATTCTATGTAGAAAGAGTGAAAAAGGTGCAAAACGATGTGTGGAACACAAGGATTTGGCTTAGGATCGAAGCTGTCGAAGACCGGTAAAGTTGTAAGAAGAATTTTGAAGAAAAACGCAATTCACGATCGTGACACCCATTCATGGTCGCAACTTGTTATTCTTCAAAATAGAAAGTTATCAACCATTAATCACGATCATGACATGTGATTTGTGGTCACGACCTGTGACGGTTATTAGTTATCTCTTCTCAACTACCAATCGCCGGATAAGAACAATCAACTACCATCAACTACCAGATGGAAAGACACCTTTTAGAAGTCAACTAATCATATAAAGGCGTCTTTCCATTGTGGATGAGGATGAATCTTTGCATCCAATCATATTGAAGTGATGCAACCCTTCGCCAATGGACAAGACTCTTCATTTGGATAGATGCAACCCTTCACACTTTATAAATAGGGTTCAAATCACACAAATTTTGAGCATGGTGAATGGAGAATAGATGGTATTGAATGATAGTATGCATGTATAGATAGAGAGTGAAAATATCTAGATTTCGCTACATTCAAAGTCTTAGCGAGAAAAATGTCTAAGTGATTCGATTCCTATTTCGATCACTATATTTCTACAAAAATTCAAGCATTTGTTGTATGAGTGTAATTGCAAAACACTTATCAATAAAATTTTTCATTCTTCAACATTCTTTTATTTGAAATTCACAAAGAATAGCATCCTAGCGGAGGTTTTGTACGAGTCTAGACCGAATTCAAAGTAGATGCAGGAATTACGAGAATTGACAACTTCCATTAAAGAGTGGATATAGTTTGATCAACTTTAGCTTTCACTTGCATACCTTAAAACTTTACTTTGTTTTATGCTTATACTTTCTATTTCAAAGTTTATCATATGTCTATGTGTCATAACGAGTATTTCATCTTGCGTCATTTATGTTAATCAAGTTATATGCTTTCGAGTTAACTTTAAGAGTGATTTCGGGGTTAATAAGATTATGTATAGTCATTGGATCTGTGATTACAACGTTTTTAGTGAGCCAACATTTTTGGAATGGTAACTTGCTAAATATGGCTCTGTGAGAGCGACCCGTACTAAGCATAGTAATATTGTTATCCAGGTTCTTATAAGTGTCATAATTCATTTACCCTAGACTTAGAAAAGTCATCTCTTGTGTTTCTCTACAATGAATTATTAAATATTAGGGCATCTAGAACCGTATTTGTTGAAGTTATCTAGTGTACGAAATATTCTTAATGATTTTTCATGTTTTTCTCTATTAAACTTGTTTTTAGGGAATATCTTTATATTTCACATTTTCTCTAGTCTATTCATACATCTATCTATTCACATATCTATCATCCAAACCCTCCAATCAAATTACCTATTTTCATTTATTCCGTAACTCTAGTTTGTCTTTAGAACCGAATTCCTTCCCTGTGGGATCGATATCTTTTAAAACTACATCGAAATTGTATACTTGTAGTGGTCACCATTTTTCTATTTTGATAAGTGGTATTAACAACACCTGTTTGTATTTTGAACTTTTATCTTATCAGTAGAGAAGTGAGGAACAACGTTTTTGGCATCATCATCGAATATAATCCCTCTAAATTATTAAAGTCAAAACCTTGCGATCAGAGATTCCCCACAGATAATTGGCTAGCAAGAGAGCTTCCAAGCTGCACTCGACGCCTTTAATGTCTATCTTGATCAAATTGTTCAAGGTTAGATAGCAAGGGGGGGGAAGGTAGCTAAAGATGCAATCAGAATGACAAATCTCAACAAGGGATCTTTCCAAGGCATTCTCATCTGATGCATCCTTCTAATAAAAGCAAGATAAATCAGGACAAGAACAAGACTGCTGGATCTTCCTC
Organism: Euphorbia schlechtendalii; assembly: GCA_949673415.1. Classification (NCBI taxonomy): domain Eukaryota; kingdom Viridiplantae; phylum Streptophyta; class Magnoliopsida; order Malpighiales; family Euphorbiaceae; genus Euphorbia; species Euphorbia schlechtendalii. The sequence continues at coordinate 7,334 of CATIWQ010515297.1, forward strand.
TTCAGCGCATAAAAGATAGTTTAGGCCATGTTCCAAAGAGATTTAGACTTATGATAGGGCTTATTGTAATCTTAGCTTAGGACATACTTTATGTACTGACTAAGTCATTTTTTAAAATATGAATAAAATTACAAGTTCCTACATCAAGTTAAGATCTTCTTAACTTTTTTATGCTGTGTATGTTTTCTAATGTGTATCTAACAATGTAGTACAGGAAAACATACAAGAGACCAAAACTTTGAAGATAAAGCTGAAGTAAAACAATATCCCAAGTCAAAGAAGAGATCCTCCAAGTGTGGGGGAGCTAAGCCGCTTGAAGAAGACTCACTCAATATGAGGGAGCTCAAGCTGACTAAGGTAATTCACTCAGCACAAGGGAGTTTTACATCGCTTTCATGTATTCTGTAATCTCTGAACTATCTATTCAATTAACTTCTTCTACTACCTTGTTTACTATCTGTCTAAAATGGGGGAGATTGTAGAACCCAAGTTAACAGTGTTGAGTAGTTTTGGAAATAGCAAACTGTCTACAATAGTGAAGTTAATTGAGTACTAAGTAGACTCTTAATTAATAAAGCTAACTAGAGTTTATTCAAGGGAGAATAACTCAGTTTTTCTAGATGATTAATTAAGTTATGACTTAGAGTAGGAAAAGCTAAGTTTATGTTGAGTACTACATAATTTAGGATTACTTCACTCAGCTCGTGCAGAGTTTTGCTTTTATTTAAAGGCACGTTATTTGACACGTAGAGACTTAATGACACATGTGCTACTAACTTCGTCTGTGAAGGAATGGAATATTCTTTAATTTCTTTTCAGGAAAAAAGGTGCTTAAATTAACAAAGATTCCTGTAGTCCTCACAATGCTAAAGAGTGTCAGTACAGATGTTAGATATTCCTCGCTACAATCCAAGTAAAATAAATTTTCTGTTATGCACCGCGTTTCAAGTGTCTCTGAGCGTTTCTGCCAATGTCAGCAAGGTCATCCATTGAGAAGACTCCACATTACATTCTAGCATGTCTCTCTTAGAACCAGATTGCTTGAAGATAAATGAGAATTTGTCAATGGAATTTTATCACGCCTCAATGTTCAAATTCTATCTCTAAGCATCCTAGAATCTATCTCCAAAGGGAAGATTCGAAAGATTTGAACAGATTGGAAATTGAAGATCAGTAATATCGTAAAGTTTGCAACGGCTACTTTGTAGAGCTTCATAGTATAGATACAAGACTGGAGCAAACATTCAAACTTGGTGAATCACCATGAATTTCTTAAGAGCTAAAACGCTGCGCAAATTACTCTAGCTTCCAAAGAAATTCCACTGCAAGCAATAAGCAAACATCAAAGTCATATATGTTTTAATAGAGAGAAATTACTTAAATTAACATTGTAAGGATTCAACATTTCTATAAGTTGAATCCAGTTCACATTCTTAAATTAATCTGAGTGTCAGTTTGGGAAGGGTACCCAAACTGAGTTGAGCGGTAGTTAGAAAGGAGGGTACTTTTTGTAATAGTGTCTACCCGCTGTGAAGGCTTCTCCACCTATTGAAGGAATGACTCACTAGTGGATTAAAGCTCGGAGATGATATCCGGGGACTATAGGTAGGCTAGGGGCCGAACCAGGATAAATCTCAAGTGTTGACTTTCAAACTTTAAACATTAAGCTTGATTAGTGATAATCTCATTCATCTCTCTCTCTCTCTCTCATTCATTATACTGCTTATTATCCCATCTGTCCTAAGTAGTCTTACTCAGCTAAAGATTGAAGATAAACTATGCCAGCACTGCTGAGCAGTTTATAAGTTACTCAGCATGCGTACTCAGCATGCATATAAAAACCGAACTTGGCGATTAAACTTTAAAAATTTAAAAGTAACTAAGATTAAGCATTCACCCCTCCTCTGCTATTGCTAAGAGCCCGTTTATGAACCAACAGGCTCCATTAATGCTTGTCTTGTGTCTAAGGAGGATAATTCATGGCTTTGGCATACATGTTTGGGTCATATAAATATGAACATTCTGTCCAAACTGGCCAAAAAACAACTAGTTGTGGGTTTACCTAGTATCAGCTTCGAGAAGGATAAACTTTTCTCAGCTTGCTAGCTCGATAAGAAAGTTAAGAAATCATTTAGGTCAATTAATCGCGTAGTAACTAAGCAACTGTTGGAGCTCCTCCACCTAGATCTTTTCAGTCCAGTTCAGCCTATGATCTTGGGTGGTAAGAGATTTTTGTTAGTGGTTATGGATGACTTCACGAGATTCAATTGGGTAGTTTTGGTGAGTAGAAAAGACAAAACATATGAATCTTTTATCAAGCTTAGTAATAGAATAATGAACGAAATAGGAATTAAAGTCTTTAGAATCTAAAGTGATTATGGACATGAATTCGAGAACTTTCATTTCGAAGAATTCTGTTTAGTACATGGTATTGACCAAAACTTTTCTTCTCCTTATTCACCTAAAAAATGGGGTTGTAGAAAGGAAGAATAGAACTATAGTTGAAATTGCTCAATCCATGTTGAGTGATAACAATCTACCAAAGTGCTTTTGGGGAGAAACTGTTAACACATTCTATTATATCTTGAATCGAGTTTTAATTCTCCCAATTCTAGAGAAAACACCCTATGAGCTTTGGCGAGGGTGCAAACCTAAGATTGTTCATCTCAAATCTTTTAGCTGTAGGTATTTTATTCTTAACACCAAGGAGAAACTAGGTAAGTTTGATCCTAAGTTTGATGAAGGTATCTTTCTGGGATATTTAACTAACAGCAAAGCATATAGAATATATGTCAAGCGAACTGGCCTATTAGAGGAGTCTATGCATGTGGATTTCAATGAAACTAACAATGTAAATAGACATCCATGTGATGAAGATGGAGGAGTAACCCAGCAAGCAAATCAACTCAGCATACCACTCTATATGCTGCCCAACCCAGCACAAGAACCTGAAGCTGAGGAAGTCAAATAAGACGATGAACTATCAATCAACTTCAACGATGGCAAAGATCAACCGCCACCTCAACAACCCATGGTAGACACCCCAGTTAAAGATTCGAGTATACTAAGGGAGATTACAACTCATTGCAACCATTTGCTTGATAGCATTGTGGATGATGTTCATAATCTAGTTATGATGCGAGGTCAGCTCAACAGGATGATGAGTCATCCAGCTTTCATCTCTTTGATAAGTTTAAAGATGTAAAAGGAAATGATTATTGGATGATCACAATGTAACAAGAGCTAGATCAGTTCAAGCGTAATGATGTTTGGGATCTCTATTTCCTAAGCCTAAAGGAAAATTAATTATTAGCACCAAATGGATTTTCAAGAACAAGCTTGATGAAGATGGTGTTGTTGTTAGAAATAAGGCCAAGCTTGTCGCTCAAATCTAGAATCAGTAAGAAGGAATCTATTATAATGAGACTTATGCTCCTATAGCCCGGCTTGAAGCTATTCAAATCCTATGTGCTTTCGCATCCCATGTGAACTTCAAATTATTTCAAGTTGATGTTAAAAGTGCATTTTGGAATGGATTTATTGAAGAGGCAATGTATATTTGCCAGCCTCCAAGCTTTGAAGATCCAAAGAATCCAGAGCATGTCTTCAAACTGAAGAAAGCTCTCTACGGATTGAAGCAAGCTCCAAGAGCTTGGTATGAGAGGCTAACCAATTTACTTATCAGCAAAGGCTATTATAGAGGGAAAACATATACAACTTTGTTTATCAAGAGAAGAAAAGAAGATATGTTACTAGTCCAAATTTATGTGGATGATATCATATTTGGAGCAACTGATGAGAAGCTGTTCAAGGAGTTTAGCAAGTATATGAAGAGCGAGTTCGAAATGTCAATGATGGGAGAGGTCAACTTTTTCCTTGGTCTTCAAATCAAGCAGACTAAAGATGGAATCTTCATCAGTCAAGCCAAGTACGCCAAAGAAGTCCCAAAGAAGTTTGACATGGAGCATTCGAAGCCAATGTCCACTCCCATGGTTACTAATACAATCTTAAGTAAAGACGAAGCTAGCAAACCTGTAGATAGAAAATTCTACAAATGAATCATTAGCTCTCTTCTTTATCTTACAACTAGTAGGCCTGGCATACAGTATGTTGTGTGCTACTGTGCTCATTAACAAGCTGACCCCAGAGAATCACATCTAGCAATAGTGAAGAGGATTCTCCGGTATTTACAAGGCTCTCTTAAAGCAGGTCTGTGTTATCCCAACATCGCTTCACTTTAAGAGGATTCACATATGCTGATTATGGAAGAGATAAGCTCGATAGGAAGAGCACCATAGGAGGATGCTATTTCCATGGAGAATGCTTAGTCTCATGGTACAACAAGAAGCAAACTTGTATTGGGCTGAGCAAATGGTAGTAGGAAGTTGTGTAGCACAACTGCTATGAATTAAGCAGCAACTGGAAGATTATGGTATAAAGTCTAATTGCCTTGAAGTTATGTGTAATAACAAAAGCGCGATTGACTTATCCAAAAATATAGTTCAAAGTGGTAGAATGAAGCATGTCAACATTAGACATCATTTCATTAGAGATCATATGCTAAGGGGAGATGTCAAGTTGGAGTATGTTCCCTCAAAGGAATAGCGTGTAGACATATTCACCAAACCATTGCCAAAGGAGCAACTCAGTGTTCTGAGGCAGCTTATTGGTATGGCGAACCATGTAAAGGAAGAATCAAGAAATTTGGATAAGTGTTAAAGAACAAGCCTTAACTCAACCAAGTGAGAAAACACGTGTCTAACATCGCTTATTTTTTAAGGTAATGGTGTGAGATTCAGATTCACGATTAAAATCAAAAGCCCACGATTTCAAAAGATGTGCTTTTGAATTGGAACCATTTTCTACAAAACTCACTATTTTACTAGGCGGTTGATTAAGTGTCAATCTTAGTGTTAATTTTAATCAAGTGTTGTGGAAGCGCCATGTATCTCTGCGAGTTGAGGAAGTCTATAAAAGCACGAAGGAGATGAAGGGAGAGGTTACTTGCAAATTTTGAATCCTAATCGTTTCAGAGCAAAAGAACCCTAATCCTTTCTCTCTCAAAATCTTTTTCCTCTCTATGAAAAGGCAATTACCAAAAGAACTTTAACTCTCCAAAGCAAATCCAAGAAGAAGAACTCGCATTGATAGATCATGGCAGAGAATCATCTTTCATGCTGGAATGGTTTTCACCAAGGTGGAATGGATTGAAGACGTAGAGTTTGGTTCAGTGTTCGAGGTGAACTATAAGAGCTTGATGTTAAATAGAATAATGCACAAGGTCATCAAGTAGTAGAATCTCAGCCAATTCCTCTTACTTGAAGGCCCTGCAATTAAGAGCCTCATCAAGGGCTTCTACTCCACCCTCTACACTATTGAGGGATTTAAGGATGTTCTTAAAGTGGAGTTTAACAACGTTTCCAACCTCATTTACGCCAATTTGGTGTCCAGCATGTTGAATATGTCGTTGAAGGGCACCGTGCTGAGGAAGACGGAAGATGAGGAGAAAGTGGCTGTCCCAGCAGATTGGGAGCTCCCAGCAGATTATCGAGCTGGAGAAATTACTACGTTTGGGATGAGCTAGGAAGTACGAGCTTACCATGAGCTTCTTGTCAAGTTCCTGCTACCCAAAATTGGATCTTCGAGTAGCTACACCTACTTTCAGAGGTTTGCTGTTTACCACATGGTAGAGGGAAAGCAACTCAATTGGCCAGTTGTGACCACGGGATTTTGTACCAGCTCGCGCGTTCAATGATGATGGCTTTTCAGGATTTTTATCCTTGAATCAAACAATTTTCGACCATCCAATGATCTTCAAATGGGAGTTCTCCTCGTCAAAAATAATGTTTGGGACCCTAAATAAATATTTAAAGGCTTATAATATTTGTAAGGGTCCCAAATATGATTTCTTTGGCCCAACCTTGACAAACACAATTTGGTGGCAAGGCCTTGCCAAATTTTTTTTGCCTTTTTTGGATTTTCCGGGTTTTTCTATAAATAGTCGGACTTTTTGAAATGAAGGGGGCTCAAAATTTGAGACAAAAAATTTAGATTTTCAAAGAAAAAGACAATGAGAAAAACACCAAAAATATTTTCTTTCAACTTCTTTTGAATAATTTAGATCCAAAACACATTTGGATCACAAATCTTGATTATTTTTAAATCATTCTTCTTCCTACATTTCTTAAAAATCCTCGGATATTCTTGGGTCTAAAATAAATTTAGAACCCGAATCTTATTGTCTTTCGGATAAATATTTTCTTCAAAGATATTCGGAACCAAAAGATGTTTGGATTCCAAATTTTAATTGTTTTCAAATCCTTTTTTCATCTATGTTTTCTTTAAATATCCTCAGATGTTCTCGGGTCTAAAATAAATTTAGAACCTAAGTCTGATTATCTTTTGGATAAATAAACATGTATTTTCCAATTTAACTACAATTAAATCAAAATGAACTAGGAACGCTCCCGGGAATCGAAAGGATATGCCGAAGTGGATTTATAACGCAAGGGTAAGCCTTTGAGTTCCCAGAATTGCGAATTCCACGCTCATCGTCTGCTTCATCTCTTTGTGGTTTTATTTGTAGACCTAGGAATTGCTTTATTTACTATAATTGTAAATGTTGTAATTCTCTTCATTTTTTATTTCTTTTTTTATTATTCTTTATGTTAGAATACCCTCACGAAGGGAATAAAATATATTCCCGGATAACAGTCCTCACCACTTTGCCATGCGATCATTTTCACTAATAAAATTGATCAACATACGTGTAAATAAAAATGAACTAATTTTTATATAAAATAACAACTTTAATCGTCAATGTTTTAATTAGGCCACACGGGCCTCGCTAAAATCAAATCGAACATATGTGATATCCCCTGTGCTAACCTTTGTGGATGCAGGTTAGATGCATGTTTAGGATTTTATTTTTCCTTCAGGTATTGCACATATTTTCGAGGAAATGTAATTAATAGGTCAGCGGGCTGTTGCATCCCCTGATTTTTGGAAGCCTTGTAATTTTTATTTTCGCATTTATTTACTGCCTTGTGAATGGTTTATTATTCTGCTTTGTGGATGGTTTATTATTTTGCAATACGTGAATCATGCATATAAAGTCTAAAAACGACCTAAGTGTGAATATCCATAACTAAGAAAATACGGTTTTCTGTAGATGTAATATAATGTGATCACATAAGAAATAAGTAACTTATCCCAGACCCGAATCTCTGTGTCTTAGTGGGCCGTCCCTCAGACGTTAAGCCTCACAGGACTCTAATTCCTGGAAAGAGCTAATCCAGGTGGTGACTCTATACTAAGAGATGGCGGATTCGAGTTTGAACCAATCTAAAAAATGTTTTCGCTCTCTCTTTCAACCTTTTCCCGGGTCCCCCAACCCGGTGCACTTTTTCAAATAGCCCGGTGGACCGCGCCTCTCATCTTCCACGCGCTCTCGGCCCACTGCTCCATGTCGCCCGCTCATAGTGGCGACTCCGCTGGGGATTTTTCTAAAAACTTGTTTTTTCAAAGGTTTTAGATTTTGGATAAGTGCCGAAAATTATTGATCACATTATTTCATTTTCTCTTAATTATTACATATTCATTATAACGCATTACAGTAGAAGGGATTAGCCCATAAGTCTAAGGTACCCCTATTACCGTGAAGCTCTCTCTTGTACTAATCTACCTCCCTGAGAAAGGATAGTACTCGAGCGGGTGGAGCACTTGTTGCCATATTACATGTACCTCCCTAAACCCATTTGGGGAAAGGCTTGGAGTGTATTTTAGTGCAACAAGAACCCTCTACATCAACAACCCATTTACAAACCTCATGTAAATAAACCATAGGCATTTTCCCTAGGGTGTTACCCAAACACGCAATCATGCATTATATTTTCTTGCAAGTATCCCCGTGGTACTAAGATGAACCAAACATAGGATAGAGACTAGCCAAGAACCATACACGCGGGAGTTGAATGGTTGGAAGTTTAGACGTGGCATATTATGTGCTACACACTTATTATTGTATACTAACCATGAATTTTTGTGCAGACACTCGAACACACACACTCATGATATTAAATGTACATATCATGTTATCATCATCGGTGTCACATACACTTAGGCACAGTTGACACTTTAGATCGTGTCGCCCTAGGACAACATAAAACCACTTAGGAACATCACTCACCTCTTTTTAGTGAGATGTCTACTTCACATCTCGCTATTAGCCTGTACATGGTAAACATACCTTTCTTTTACTACGTGATGTCTACTTGACATCCGACACTTAGCCCGCAAGGGGCAATAACCTTTCCACCACATTACCCATGAGATGCCCACTCAACATCCAATTCATAGCCCTTTCGGGGTAATTATACACACCAAAAGCCCAAACGTGGCAAATACCTACCCAAAACCATTTTTTCCCATATTAAAGGATATCCCAGTTGATGTCCTAACTTAAGCCCACACGAGGCAAACTTACTTCGAAAGTCTTACCTTACCAAATCTTCAAGGGTATACTCCTCATACCCGAATCATTCAACACACGAGGTAATAATTCACGTATCACCACATACCCTCAAATAGTGATGACCACACAGGTGTTCGAAACTCCACCCTAATTGGGCAAAATAACCAAATCATTCATTAGGTAGCTACATACGGTAGTTGTTTTCATTTTATTAGGGTATGTCACACCGCTTACCAGAAACAATTTTGACCTTCTCATTCCATGAGACCTAGTCAGAGTACAAAACCTCAAACCATCAACATATTACCACATAGGTAACTTAGTCACCTCACTTACATCACTCATGTTACGATGTCACATAGACATTGTACAAATCTCAAATCCAACCCTCGTTGTTGGATTTTCATTTCCACATGTTTTCATTTTCACCTAACGACTAACCTGTTTGTTTCAAATGGATTGACATACATGTTATTTCACATCATGGCATGCTAACCCCTTGTGAATGTAGCCATAACATTAAACATCTCACACATTTCACATCATGAATCATATCACGAATCTTACATGCACGGTCTAATATTCCGCTCTTGTATCAAAGGGGCTTGGAAGAGGCCTAGTCGCCGCCTAGTCTGTGTTTCCCCAATTATGGCCAATTTAGAGGGGGTTTCGTATACTGACTCAAGTGAGGACTCGGGTTCCAATTTAGATTCAGTTCAGTGCATGACTATCATGGCCAATCCACAAGAAGAAGGTGCAAGGGAAGATCGACCTGTCCTTACGGGGACAAAATTCTCAGCAGTCGTCGGTGAGCGTCGAGATTACAGCTACCTTGAATGCCTTTACCAATAGTGAACAGCTAGCATCGCTCATTCGCCAACACGTCGGGAGGGCCCAGAATGCAGTTTTTAGCCCGGAGGTCACCCTTAACAACATCAATCCAATAGGGGGATATCCTACCTCGCATGTAGTATCCTTAAATCCAACTGCCATTTATTAGTTCGGGGCAAGACAAAGTCAGCTGAACCAGTCTCAAATTGGTCTGCCAAGTTATAACTTTGCCAGTCCTTCCCAATTCTTCCTTGGACAAATTGTCCAACCAGCATTCGCACCAGGGTCCTTCTACCAACAGCTTATTCCCACTTGGAGTATGTCAGTTGCCTCACAACTTCAGGCACCTTAACTACCCCATTTCGTGGCATATCCCCAGGGGCAATATAGCTCTTATCCAAGTGCAAGGAATGCAATCCTCCAATATCCAAGAATGGCAGAACTATGGCAACAGTTCTTGGCCATTCATGGTGGCCACCTAAGGAACACGTACTCTGCACAACCGACAATCGGGGATGAAGACAGCTCGCCCTTAAACTTTGTAATGCAGCAGTTTGAGATTTACATAGGATTTAGCGACCCGCGCGCTCACTTAACGCATTATCAGACAGTGATGAGAGCATTGAGGGTCAGCGATCGAATGATGGCTAAGCTCTTCATTATCACCTTAGGCCACCTAGTCAATGAATGGTACATCCACCTTCCGCTGCATATAGCCACCGATTGGAATAGCCTCGCTCAAGCTATGCTAGGGAATTATGGTTTCAACTCTCAAATGGAAACCACAATGCAACATCTGGAGGCCATAAGGTAAAGGCAGGGTGAGAACTTCAAATCTTGCTATACACGTTGGATTGCTACACAAGTTAGGCTGTAGACTCGTTTGACCCTACCGGAGATGATAACAAAGCTGCTAGACGGTGCACTGCCACCGTATAGGAACAAATTCGGATCTGATAGCTTCTCCAACTATCAAGAAGTGTTTGAGAAGGCTGAGCGGATAGAGCATTTTGAATCCATAGACACATCTAAGAGGCGCTAACCCGTGAAAGATGATGATGTAATAAATTAGCATTTAGCTTCTTTGCCCACGGGGCCTTTTGAAATTTTAAATAAATTGAACATTGTTTATTTGCTTGATATTTTATTAAAGACATCACGCATTCTCATAAACATATACATAATGTTTTTAGCACACTTGACACATCATTTCAAGAAATTAACTTGGGTATAAATTGATTCCCCATAATAAATTCAAATGATTTGACTCTTAAGAGAAAGTGAGAAACAAATACATGTACTTAGACAACGTGTGACAGCAATTGCCTCATCATACAAGGATGAAAGATCAATGGAAAGATCTCCAAGCACGAAACGCCTACTGACGCACACAAAGATCAAAAGGATCGGAGCTAGAATAAGGCCAAAATGTCAACAAAGGAAGTTGAGACTAAACAAGTGGCGCAATGTCACAAATAAGGAGTCAGATCGTTGAACATGTCAACAATTCCATTCGTGGGACAATCAAGCAAAAGTTAAACTGACCAAAGTAAGTTGGAGCTTCTTGAAAGGACCAAACAACCGACACAATGTCAAAGAACACAAAGAAGGAATTAGATCATTGAACACGTCAATAACTCCATCACATAGCTCACTGACACTTATAGGCCGATCATTACATTGAGGAGGAAACATCATCCACCATCGACAAATCAAGCTATCAAATCTGATCTTTGACATACCACCTATCATTGGAGAATGATTGAACTCAAAGGGAAATGATGATAACTAAGACCCATCGTCACATACAACTCAAGCAAGCAAAGTGGCACGAGCACCCACAAATGAAGTCGTGGACATGGACGGTGACTGATCTATCAAATCAACCAAGTCTTACACAATTGCTATCACGCATAGGTAAAAAGAAACAAATCGATAAAAGTAGTACAAACAAAGAATAAATTTGTACTTAGCCTGTCAACTAACACTCTGTTAGTTGATAAAAAAATTAGGGCCTCTTTTCAAAACTCAAAAAGAATAGTCTGCTGAGTTGAAAACCTGAAAAGGGAAGCTCAGGAAAAACTTAGGACATCGAGAGAACCACATTGATTAGAAAACTAAGAGGGCTAATCAATGGCGGGAGTCAAATCATTTAAAACATTTATACCCTTATTAAGTTCATCAATGAATTGTCATTTTTGCTGAACCTTTATGCATATGCTTATTTTGATTGCTTGCATGCCAATGGTAGAATGTTGCAAGTAAGCATCCAAAACCGAAAAAAATAAAAAATAAAGAAAAATGAGTCTGCTAGATTGAAAACCTGAAAGGGCGGTCCAGGTAAAAATTAAGACAAGGTTCGATAGATTGAAAACCCGTAAGGGCGGTCAATGTAAAAATTAGGACCCAAGAAATATCAAATTCATCATCTCCTCCTCGAAACGGTACGAGACATCATATACCTTCAACGCTTCAGGCAAACGGCTTCCAAGAAATCATCGTCGACATAATGTGGGATCAACGATTCATCCAGACTTTCCTCAAGTCAGATCCAAGCTATGAACTTGAACCTAATTCAACGAACCCATCGTTATCACTTTGAGGGAGTCGTTCATGGAATCCCTAACAAGATAAGTCATAGGGGCAACCATGCACCAACGCAAGAGAAGGCTCTTCAATGAACGAAGCCCACGACACCTACAATAGATGAACATACATCATATGATAAATATTTTTCATGCATAAAAACATGCATACATTACATTCGCATCATGACATTTAAAAGCAAAAACGACGTTGAACTGGGGTAACACCATCCCAGTAAATGAGAAACTCCACCTCCACTTGAGGAACCCACAAACACCAAGAAGGATGATGGCCCACTTAAGCCTAAAGTCAACATTGCAAACACAAAAGTCTCCTAAAACAACAGAGCAGTTTTTGGGACATCCCCGAATTTCCATTAAACTTATCATGTTTTAATTTTTGATTGAAGGGGTAAAAATTTTTGCTTCACATAAACTCAATCAAATAATTAAAACATTTATCATGAAATGTATTAACATTACCTTTTTTCTTTGACTTGTCACAGGAAACAAGTCAACATCCGACTATGGAAATTCAAAACATAACCGAAGAAGGAAATGGTCATCTCGATGGCTGAAGAAAGAAACAGTCTCATTTATCAACCGAAGAATGAAATGGTTGCCAAAAGGACAATGCAAAAAGAAATGATCGACCCACCCACAAGGGGCACCAAGTACCTAAGGGATTTCAAAGAAACAAACAAACAACCCTACAAAGACACAACGCTAGAATGGAAGGCTTATGTTATCACCAATTGGGAATGAAAGGTCACCAACCACACCGGTCAGGTGTTCTCTCTATCCCTACGCCCATTTTGTATGATCATACTGGTTATACAACCAGCAATTATCACACGAGGGGCAGCTATGAGCACGGAATTTTGTACCAACTCGTGCGTTCAATGATGACGGCTTTTCGAGGTTTTTATCTTGAATCACATAATTTTCGACCATCCAATGATCTTCAAATGGGAGTTCTCCTCATCAAAAATAATGTTTGGGACCCTAAATAAATATTTAAAGGCTTATAATATTTTTAAGGGTCCAAAATAATTTAATTGGGTTATTTGGAAATATAAACTTGTATATAAATAAATAAATAAATA
>CATIWQ010515394.1:0-38547 GCA_949673415.1 Euphorbia schlechtendalii
TTGTAATTGATTTTGTGTTAATTTCATCTTGAAATCGATACTTTCTTTCATACATACATACATACATACATACATACATACATACATACATACATATATACATGTATATATACATACATACATACATACATACATACATACATACATACATACATACATATATATATGTGTGTGTGTGTGTGTGTGTGTGTGTGTGTGTGTGTGTGTGTGTGTGTGTGTGTATAGATATATATATATGTGTGTATATATATACATGCACACACACACACATATGCTCTTTGAAAAGACAAAGTCCATGAATACTTTATAGCTTAAAAGTGCGAGGATATAGTGTGGGAACTGCACATACGTGTTATTATGAATAGTCTAAATATCCTTAGTCATAGTTCTATTGAGACTAGACATCAATGAAGTTGACTGACTAGCATGTGTATGCTTACTCCTTGGATTAGATCTAAGAATCCGATCTCACGAGCTGAAGTTGGTACCTTGAGTTAACACATGAATGTATTCGGGTAATATATTGGAGACCGCTATAAGACAGACACTCTGAAATAACTAAATCCATGTGTTGGTGTCATATCTTATTGCAGCAGCATTACAAATATCCTTAAACCTGAGATACTGTTTACCTTGTGTAGGAATTGCTATACTTTAAGTCATATTTATTCATACCCTGGGAATCAGGATGATACGGGTGATTACGGGTATAGTGATGATCACATGTTGGTATGCCAAGTAGTTAAGATGGGATCCATTGCTCTTGATATAGTGATATAATGGGAGAGGTACCTTAGGGCTCCTTATTGAAGAGACACACTAATAAACCTCTAATCAGAGTATAAGATTGATAGAATGAGTTTTTAGTCAATCTTGATACATTATGGCGACTGGTATTCTTCGCGAACATGTCTAATTCCAGGATAGCTATGGCTATTACATGAGGTGACACTTAATCCGAGCTCAATAAACTGGATGGTACTTAACCTGATGGAAGGAGTGTATTGTATTGGTTAGTACTGCTAAACCAGATCAAGTTACAAGCACGTGAAGTTCCAAGTATCGGGGAATCATACACCTTTGCTAGAAAAGCCCATTTGATCATCTAGAGTTATTAGTTTCCATATCAGTTTGGAACATTGAGCCTAAAGGTTCCCGAATCTGAAGCAAGTATAGGTTAACCTCTAGCGGCTCTATACATTGGGATCCTATGAGGTCACACACTTTGGGTCTTTATCGGACTAAATAAAGAACCTATAGATTGGGTTTATGCTGAGAATATTTGTTTGTCAAATTTGATGGAAGAATTATTAATTAGTTGGACCAAATTAATAATTAAAAGGAATAAGGGAGAAATTGGGGAAATTGCAGGGAGCGGAACAAGGGAATTATTTCCGTTGTGAGTGGGCCCCAAACAAACACGGGTTGTTCAGAGTGGGCATTGAGCCGTGCAGCTGACCTGGTTTATGGGATGGGATTTTTCACATCCCACATTGAAAAATGTGGGGAGTTGTTCACTCCCCTCTACATATAAATAGGCCTCCTCTCTCCTCCTTATTCTGTACTTCAGCTCAGCCTTTCTCTCTAAGTTCGAGATCTTTTCCTCGCAAGATTTTTGAGAGATCCTCCACGAGTTTCTCAAAGAGATGAAGAATATTTTAGAAGGCTCTTTTTATTTTGATGTGAGCCTTCTTAGTTTAAATTTTTAGGTTGGTCTTAGAGCGGTCTAGCAGCTGCTTTCTACCAACGGGTCCTACCTCAAAAGAGGTTTGGTCGGTGAAGATTTGTGTGGATCAATCGTAGAGGCTATCCTTGTTTGGAGGCTACTACCAACATATTTCTATCGAATTGCTCTAAGGGAACGCCTCATCCAAAAGGAGAGAGAAGCATGCATCAACTGGTAATGTTCTAAACTTAGATGCTAGGGTTTCTTTTATAAGTTTTATAAATCTATTGACATCTATGGAACGTTTCAACATAGATTATATCAATCATGGTATGCTTAGGAGATCCTTTAGGGATAATTTTAAGTTTTGAAATTCCACCTTCCAATGTTGCATGTTTAATTACTATCTTGATTAACCATCAATATTATCCAAAATAGAAAGGATTAGAACCATATTTAAGATATAACATGTTGTGTTAAAAGCTTCTCTCCATAAGTACTTAGGTAGGTTGTTGTCACTCAGAATCGATCTAGTTATCTTAACAATTTCTCTATTCTTTTGCTCTACAACTTCATTTTACTGTGGTCTGTATAGAATTGAAAAATTATGATTAATTTCATGCCTTAAACTGAATTCCTTGAACTGAATATTTTTAAACTCTCTTTCATGGTTGCTTCCAATCTTAATGATTCTCCTTCCTTGTTAAGTCATTATCTGATTGGATAAGGTTGAGAAGAACTTGAAAGTTTTATCTTTGCTACTCAGAAAAGCTATCCATGTGAAACAAGTGTAATCATCCATAACTATGAGAGGAATCTTCTTCCTCCCAAACTTGCTAGTTGAAAAAAGCCAAACAGATCCTAATGCAATATCTTTAGTGTATGCTTCAAAGAGATATTATTCAAAATTTGAATGACTTCCGCAACTACTTTCCATGTTGACAAGTTGACCATAATTTTTTCTTTTCAAAACCAATGGATGGAAGACCATTCACTAGTCCTTTCTTCATTAATTTCAATAGATTCTTCATGTGGATATGGCCAAACATCCTATGCCATAACCAAGAATTTTCATCCTTAGAAATAAAGCATATGTTTTTAGTTCCTTGGGATAGATAAATCATGTAGATGTTGTTGATCATGGTTAAATTGGCCTTGAAATCAGTTATGGAACATCTTACTGAGTTGAATGCTACTCTTGTGCCTTTATCATGCAATTTAGAGACACTAAAAAAGTTAAACTTAAGGCCTTATACAAGAGAAACATCTTTAATTAAAGGGCAAACTCCAACCGTGTCATTTCCATGATCTTGCCTTTCTTGTATTCGCCAAAGATAACACTTCCATTTCTTTTCATATTCATTGCAATGAACAGCTTTTCATCACATGTCATATGCCTTGAGCAATCGCTATCCAAATACCACATTCTAGTGTCATCAACAAATCTCTGGTTAACCTAAAAAATAATCAAGTTTTCTTAGGTACCCATTCCTTTTGGTTGGGTCCTCCCTTCTTAGCGATGTTTACTTTGCTTCACTCATAATCGTCATAATAACCATTTTATGTCTACATAAAGATGTGACATGTCCTGCCTTTCTGCAAAATCCACGCACCAATTTTGCTTCAGGCCTTCTCGCTTTCTTCTTTTTGGTAGCTTTCTTTCCATAAGTGTGCGAGTGGTTACTCAGAGTAATCTCATTTGCTAAAGGAGGAACCCATACCTTTCTTAAGATTGTTAGCTCAATAGATAACTCATATTGTCTATTGATGAGTACACCATCATTTCCTTCATGAAACTCAACCGTTACGGAGAGGTAACGGATGTCAAGAGACATGGAAGAGTAAGTGTCTTCCAGGTCTTCACATCTCCTCACTATCTCTTTAATGATTTTGCTTGACTTTTTAGTCAGCTTAATAACATCATAGAGTACCTCAGCTATCTCTTCAAAAGACAAAGGAGGTTGAGTATTTACCTCAATGTTTTATCTTGTTTGTCTTTTTGCAACATTTTTATCAACAACGGATTTTTATTTTGAAGTGCTTTTTGAGTTATCACTAGGATCAACATCAATCGCCATTAGACAAATGTTGGAAGAATCTGTTATTTCTTCACTTGAGGAAGAATTTTTAGAATTAGTGTCGCTCTACGTAGCAACATGTGTTACCTCCTTTTTGCCAAACTTTTAAACTTGTCCTTTGATTTAGGGCAACTGGACTGCATATGCCCCTTTTTTTACATCTAGTGCACTTGATGTCAATATTTTATTCTTTCTTGCCTTTATCTTCCTTATCATTTCTTGGCTTTCATTTAGAAAATTTCTTTTTAAACTTATCATCTTTCGTCATAAAGTTCTTGAACCTTCTAGTCAATAGTGTCATCTTTTCATCAAAATCATCATCCTCTTCATTAGATGAATCAGCTTTGAGAGCAATCCCCTTGGACTCCTTTCCTTTGTACTTCTTGTTGTCCTCTTCATACATCTGTAGGGATATCTCCTAACTAAGAAGAATTCCTAATAGTTTATCGAACTTATAGGTCTTTAAGTCATGGACCTCCTCAATCGTGTTTTTCATAGCATCCCACTCCTTGGTAAGAGTTCTCAAGATCTTCTTAACTTTTTCTTCTTCAGGGTAGCTTTCCCTAAGCCTTTTCAACTCGTTGATAATTTTTCACAAAGTGTGTATTCATGATTTGGATTCCTTTATTTGGCTCCATCTGGAATAACTCATGCTATCTGATCATGAGGTTGATCTTTCTTTCCTTCACTTTATCAGTCCCTTCATAGGTGACCTCTAGTTTTTTCCCTATCTCATAAGCGGTCTTGCATCCAGAGATCCTGTTGAATTCTGTTAGATCTAGCACATAAGATAAGAAATTTATAGCCATTGCATTCTCCTTCAAGAGTTGGAGATCAGTGTTGTCATAGTTCTCAGGTTCAATTGGAACTCCCTGACCATTCCTTACTTTGGTGGGATATGGGGGCCATTTTCAATTGTTAACCATGCTAGCATTCTTTGTGATTGAATGAAACTTTTCACCCTATTTTTCTAGAAAGAATAATGTTAGCTATCAAATAGAGGTGGTATGATAACAAAAATTCCTTCTCTAAGGAGTTGCATCTGTAAAGTACTAGGAACATACAAGTTATTATAAGCCATGAAAATTTAACTCAAGATGGTGAAATCTTAAGATGAGCACTACTCTAATACCAATTGTTGTCTCGTTTATCCTTAATAACACGGATAAAGGGGGGTTGAATGTCCTTAACTATACCACATTGACTTTTGGTGTTCTTTCAATGATTCCACTAAGCGAGAGATGCATTTAGATGATGAATGAAGTTGCAAGGAAGGTCTACAAAGACAACTCATAAACTAAGCTAAGTCTCAATTAGACAAACTTTGATGAATTAGAATAAACTCAACAGTGCTGGCTAAACACTTAAGACAAACACAAGTATGAAAAATGAGAGTGCTAAACAAATGCAATGCTGAGTAATGTGAAGAGATAAGGGTTAAAGAAATACAAATAGAGGATTTTATACTAGTTCAGCTTCTCACCAACCTGCAGTCCCCGGATATCATCTCCGAGCTTTAACCCACTAATATGAACTCCTTTAATAAGGCAAAGAAGCCTTCATAATGGGTAATACGGCTAGTACCTTTTAAGCTAACCCTCAAAATGATTTAAGTACTCTTCTTAAATCACCTATCACTCAGATAATTAAAATTTTAATCGAGGAGACAACTTATATATTACTTCTCTCTTTACAAAGGATCTAATAAAGCTTTATGTGATCTAATTTGAATAGCAAAGAATAGATTGATTACTTTTCAGTAATTCTTAAACATTGGGAATTTCTTTGTTTTTTGAGTAAGTTTGGTAGAGCATTTTGCACTTAGAGATTCTAGGTATATTCACCAAGTTTAAATTATGCCTTCAGTCTTCTATTTATAGGAGCACATTAATGTAGTTGTTGCAAGCTTATACTTAAACTTATTTGATCCATCAATATTTCTTCTCACTCAATTTTAAAAATTCTTCCTGTTGGAGACATATTTGAATCCGTTGTGAGAGAAATTTCTAGCCATTGATGCATGAGATTAATCTATTGATCTGTGAGATTAAACTGTTAAAAAGATTTTATCATCGAGGATTGAACTTCTCTTGAATCTGTCTTGGCAAGATAGGGTGCAAACTGCTATGTGGAATCCATTACTTAGCTAAACATCCTGACATTGGTAGTGTAGCGTAGTTTGCTCTTGAACATAGTGAGAATATTTGTTAACTCTTTAGAATTTATTGTAGATAGACTGACATTTCCGTACTGATAGCTCTTCTCTTTTAGGACCACTTGAATATCCCTCTTTTATTTCAATGCCACATCATCTTTGGGATCTGCAAAGAATCAAAATAAAGAATATAATATCCTTACAAGGAGTTAAAAGCATACATCGTTATAATTAATAAGTTTATAAAAACTTAGTAAAATATAAGATATGTGGAAGCTGAGTTATTTTGTTTCTCACTATGTTGAGTTACTAACTCAAAAGCTGGTATCCAACATAATTATCCTTAGTGTAATTAAGTCAGCATTCACAATTTAACCTAAACCTAGCTAACCTTAATTGAATAAAATGTTAATTACAATATTAATTTATATATTGTTAAACCACCGTCATAAACTTGACTCAATGATTATTGAGAAATCTTTAAGTTGAGTCTAACATTTTGTTTCAAAAAAAAACATTTTTAGTGTCACTACTAGACTCGTACTAGGTTGCCACCATATTCCACCTTTAAAATGCCTTTGGTTATTTTTCACAAGATTTTAAAATCTTTAACAATAGAAATTATACAAATTCTATTCAAACTCGATTGTAATCACTTAAAATTAATTTTTCATTGATGTTAAGAGTTTTTTTTATTATTTTCCATTGATTATAAACTAAATTTATTTAAGAAAAACGACTTTTCCATGTCATTACTATGATGCTACTAGATTCTTACTAGATTGAACTTGTAAAATGCCTTGTGTTTTTTTACACAAGTTTAATAAATCTTTAACTAATCAAATAACACAATTTAGCTGCAAAATTACTTTTAATTGATTTAAAAATAACGTAACATTTATATACAAAAATTGTACTCTAATAATAGTTCAATCATACATCACAATTTGATATATTACATGGAAAACTTATTCATTTCAAATTTGAGCACTGGCTATCAAACATTTTAGCAAGTGTATTGAACATGTCATCTTCAATCTTTGTGTTGTTTTCTAATCTTTTTTCTCCATGTTTGTATCAATTGTAAGTGAGTCTAATCCTTTGCTAATTGATATCAAAATCTTCAGGCATCATTTTCTCCTCCAATGTAGCTCAATACATTAATGACATGTTAGCATGCATTTAAGATTAGTTCATTCTTACTAGTTATATACTTTTAAATCTAAAAGAACAAGTAAATCTACATTCACCCCCCTCTGCATGATTATTAAGGCTAATGCAAACCAACAAGTGGTATCAGAGCAAGTGTTAAACTTCTAAACTCACCGTCTAGAGTTAAAGATCCGATGGCTTTTAATAATCTCTCCTACAATTTTGATCATAGACAGATTACACTCCTTAAAGAAGGAATGACTGTTACCGAGCCTCAACTCTTCGATGGCTAGCATTACACGTTTTGGAAAAATAGAATGAAAAATTTCATACAATCACAAAGCATGCAAGCATGGCTAGCGATTGAATTAGGAACCGAAATTCCTACTATTGCGAGGAATGGGGAACGTGTTCTAGTAAACCTAGAAGACTATGATGATGTTGACCTAAGGCTCTTTAAGGAGAATGCAGTAGCCATTAGTTACTTACATTATGTAATAGATTTGATAGAGTTCAACAAGATCTCAGGATACAAGATAGCACCGATATATGGAGGAGTTGGAAGTCACCTATGAAGGGATTGACAAAGTGAAGGAGTCTAAGATCAATCTTATGCTCCAAGAATATATGCTATTCTGGATGGGCGCCAATGAGGGTATTCAATCTTTGAATACTAGGTTCATTAACATCAATAATAATCTCAAGTGGCTAGGAAAGGACTTCATTGAGGTAAATATGGTGAAGAAAATAGTTATAGTTCTCAATAAGGAGTGGGATGCAAAGAAGAGCACGATTGAGGAGGCTCATGACTTGAAGATCTATAGTTATGATGAGCTAATAGGCACCTTGCTGACTCAGGAAATGTCTCTGATGAAATATGATGAAGACTTTAAGAGGAGAAAAGGCAAGGAGAAGGAGGGCAGAGCTATTGTCTTGAAAGCTAACTCATTAGATGAGAGTACTAGTGATGATTCGAATGAGCAGATGGTGCTTATTACTAGAAGATATAAGTGCTTCAGGAAGAAGGATGGGAAATTCAACAAGAAGAAGCTTCCTAACAAAAACAAGCCAACACAGCACATGCGAGGAGCTGAGGAAGGATAAAAGAACGAACACAACAATGATATCAAATTCTTTGGTTGTAGAGAGAAAGGTCATATGCAGTCATCTTATGTGATCGCAAGGTTTTGACTCTACTAATTCTGAGGGCTTATATTCTGTAATGATGCCAAAAACCTTGTTTCCCACTTTTCTACCGATAAGATAAAAGTTCAAAATACGAACAGGCGTTGTCAATACCACTTATCTAAATAGAAAAATGGTGAACACTACAAGAATACAGTTTTGATGTAGTTTTAAAAGATATCGATCCCACAGGGAAGTAATTCGGTTCTAAAGATCAACTAGAGTTACGAAACAAATGAAATAGGATAATTTGTAGGGTTTGGATGATAGACAGATGAATAGATAGATGTATAAACAGACTAGAGAATATGTAAATTATATAGATATTCCCTAAGAACAAGTATAGTAGAGAAAAACATGCAAAATCATCAAGAATATTTCATACACTAAATAACTTCAACAAATACGGTTCTAGACGCCTTAATATTCAATAATTCACCACAGAGCAACACATGAGATGACTTTTCTATGTCTAGGGTAAACGAATTATGTCACTTATAAAAACCTATATAACAATATTACTATGCTTAGTACGGGTCACTCTCACATAGCCATATTTAGCAATTTACCACTCCAAAAATGTTGGCTCACTAAATAGCGTTATAATCATAGATCTAGTGACTATACACAATCTTGTTAACCTTGAAATCACTCTTAAAGTTAACTCGAAAGCATATAACTTGATTAATATAAATGAAAAGATGAAATACTAGATATGACACATAGACATATCATAAACTTCGAAATAGAAAGTATAAGAAAAAAACAAATTAAAGTTGTAAGGTATGCAAGTGAAAGCTAAAGTTGATCAAACCATATCCACTCTTTAATGGGAGTCGTCGATTCTCGCAATTCCTGTGTCTACTTTGAATTCGGTCTCGACTCGTATAGGACCTCTGCTAGGATGATATTCATTATGAATTTTTAATAAAAGAATGTTGAAGAAGGAATACTTTTATTGATAAGTGCTTTGCAATTACACTCATGCAACAAACGCTTGAATTTGTGTAGAAATATAGTGATCGAAATAAGAATCGAATCACTTATACATTTTTCTCGCTAAGTCTTTGAATGTAGCGAAATCTAGATATTTTCACTCTCTATCTATACATACACGCTGCTATACATTGCCCACACCATGCATGTTCACAAAATTGGTTGATTGAATCCTCTATTTATAGAGTGTGAAAGGTTGCGTCTATCCAAACGAAGAGTCGTGTCCATTGGCTAAGAGTTGCATCACTTCATTGTTATTGGATGCAAAGTCTTATCTTTATCCATAATGGAAAGGCACCTTTTCATGATTTGTTGACTTCTAAAAGGTGTCTTTTCATCTAGAGGTTGATGGCGTTGATCATTTTTATCTGTTGGTTGCTAGTTGAAAAGATATAACCAATAACTGTCACAAGTCACGACCGCGAATCCCATGTCACAATCATGACTAATGGTTAACAACTTTCTATTTATGAAGAGGGACAAGTCGTGACCACGAATAGTTGTCACGATCGTGAAATGTCATTTCTTCATGATTCTTCTTTGCAACTTTACCGATCTTTGACAACTTTGATCTTAAGCCAAATCCTTGTGTTCCACGCATCTTTTTGCACCTTTTTCACTCTTTCTACATAGAATTCCACTTTTGATCATTTTACTCCCAAGATTTACCTAGTTTCTGCATTTGCATAAAAAATAACTGCATACCACATGAAATCTTTTATATGAACTATAAAATGAAACAAAACCATATCATTTTATGATTGAAAATGTCATAATAATAAGTGTAATTATACACTTATCACTATGCTAAATAAAAGAAGGACAGATTCAAGAAGAAGTTTGGGCAGAAAAATGGGGCACTTGCTACCACATGGAGCAACTCAAAAGAATCTTCATCATCTGATAAAGAAGCAACTGGTTTTGCCAACCTCTGCTTGATGGCGAGTGACGGAGAGAAGGGCGAGAGCTCAGCATCAAACTTAACTGGGAATCATTTCGTTGCTGACTCAAGTGCTTAGTGAAATAAAGGGATGAACATCCAAGCTGAGGTACATATTGAAATCCCTTTATCAATTGAAGAGTTCGCCTAGTTACTCTTTAATGCTATGAAGCTTACTAATAAGTCGGTCAAGAACATCAAGGAGCTAGTGCAGAGAAGTGAGGATCAACAAGACTTTATTGCTTGCTTATCCCTTGATATCCGCTTTCTTCAAGAAAAGCTGAGTATCATGATGTTCATAACAACAAGCCCACGAAGCAATTAGATGAGTTGAATACTGAGTTAACATCTTTGAAGAAGGAACAGGTTCCTCCTCCAGCCAATAGTTAAGCTCTGAGTAACGAAACTCGCAATTCTAAAAAGGTTAAGAAAAATCTTCTCCAAAGAAGAAAGCGAGCTAGCCTAAACAAAAAGAGGCATGTGGCTTTTATGGGAAGGCTGGATATGCTACTGTCTTGTGTAGGTATAAGAATGGTTACTATGACAAGTACGACTGAAGTAACTTAAGCACTACTAATAAAGGAGGACCTAGCCAAAACATGGGTACCTTAGAAAATGTAACTATTTTACAAGTGAGCTTGAGATTCGCTGATGATAGTGGAATGTAGTATTTGGATAGTGGGTGCTCGAGGCATATGAGAGGATATGAAACTCATTTCATTGTTGAAAAAAAGAAATTTAAGTGTCATCTTTGGAGATAAAAAAAGGAAAGATTGTTGTAAGCGGCATAGTGGGTGTTTCTCCTTCAATCGAAGAGGTATCTCTAGTCAAAGGACTTAAGTTAAATCTGCTTAGCATAGCTCAGCTTTGTGAGAAAGTTAGGAAGGTTACGCTCGACTCAGTAGGTTACTCAACTAATAGCAAGGCATATAGAATATATGTCAAAAGAAGTGGTCATGTAGAGGAGTCTATGCATGTAGATTTTGATGAAACTAACAATGTAGGTAGATGTATATCTGATGAAGATTAAGGAGTAATCCAAGTAGATAATCAAATCAGCATACCACTCTTTGTGCTTCCCAACCCAATACAAGAGAGGAAGTTAAAGTTGACAAAGATCTTTTTATCAACTTCAATGAAGAAGAAGATAAAGCTTAACCTCAACAACCTGGTGTAGAAACTCATGTTGTAGATCCGAGTCTTCCAAGGGAGATTAGAATTCATTGCAATCACCCAATTGAAAGTATAGTAGATGACATTCACAATCCATTGATGATGCGAGGTCATCTTAGTAGGATGAATTATCCAGCTTTCATCTCATTGATTGAACTAAAGAAGTTTGAAGATGTAGAAGGAGATGATTACTGGATGATCGCGATGCAAGAGGAATTGAATTATTTCAAATGTAATGATGTTTGGGATCTAGTTTGTAAGCCCAAATGGAAATCCATCATCGACACCAAAAGGGTTTTCAAGAAAAAGCTTGATGAAGATAGCGTTGTTGTCAGAAACAAAGCCAGGCTTGTTGCTCAAAGATACAACTAGAAAGAAGGAATCGACTATGATGAGACCTATGCACTTGTAGCTCGTCTGAAGCAATTAGTATTCTTTGTGCTTTTTCATCCCATATGAATTTCAAATAGTTCCAAATGGATGTCAAGAGTTCTTTATTAAATGGCTTCATTCAAGGAGAAGTTTATGTGTGTTAAAGCCGTGAAGAATCTAGAGAATGTCTTCAAATTGAAGAAAGCTCTATATGGATTGAAGCAAGCACCTCATGCTTGGTATGAGAGGTTGACCAACTTCTTACTTAGAAAAAGCTATGAAAGAGGCAAAGCAGATACAACTCTATTGTTGAACCTAAGTTAATAGTATTTCATAGTACTTAAAACATTTTGGAAATAACAAACTGTGTAGGATAGTAAAATTAATCGAGTACTAAATGGACTCTAAATTAATCAAGTTTACTTGAGTTTTTCTGAAGGGAAAGCAACTAAGTTTACTATCTGATTAATTAAGTTATGGCTTAGAGTAAGAAAAGCTGAGTTCAGCCTAGTATTACATAGTTTATAAGATATAGACCAGCGAAGCTGATAGCCTTTTTGTTCATAAAAGCTGACTTTATTGACACTAAGAGAAATATATAACACAAATGTGTTTAATGGTTTCTGTGAGGAATAGAATATTCCTTTGATACTTTTCAGGAGAAAAGACTGAAATTAAAGAAGATATTCAAGTGGTCCTCACAACGAAAAGGTGTCAATACGAAATGTTGGAGATTCCTCACTAAAGTCCAATACAAAAGAAATCCTCTGACATGCACCATTTCTCCTTGTCTCTGCGCAACTCTGTAACGTCAGCAAGCCAACTAATTACAAGTTTCCATGTTGCAACTCGCGCGCCTCTCTATCAGAGCAGATTACTTGAAGGAAATGTGTTTTGACACATTTAGAGTAATGGATTAATCTCGAGCCTTGACTTTTGAAATCTTTGTCTCTAAACATCTTGGAATTTGTTTCAAACGGGCAGATTCGAAAGATATGAAAAGAAGAGAAATTGAAGACAAAGTCAAAACGAGAAGTTTGCAACGGCTTCTTCCAAGAACTTCAATTATAAATAGAAAACTGAAGTAGACATTCAAACATGGTGTATCACCACGAATATCTCAAGAGCTGAAATACTGTCCAAATATCCCAGCATTAAGAAATTCTAAATCAAGCAATCAAAGAAAACAAAAATCGCCCAATCAGGTTGTAATAGAGAGAAATCACTTTAGATTTAACATTGTAAAGGATTTAACATATCTTATAAGTTCAAATCCTCTGTTCGCAATTCTTATTCAAAAATCCGAGTGATAGTTTAGGAAGGGTACCTAAACTGTGTCTGAGAGGTAGTTAGAAAGAAAGGTACTTTCTATAATTGAGTCTATCCGCTGTAAAGGCTTTTCTACCTAAGGAAGGAAGGAAAACACTAGTGGATTAAAGCTCGAAAAGGAATTCGGGGACTGGAGGTAGGCTAGGGGCCGAACTAGGATAAAATCTCAAGTGTTAAAGTTCTAACCTTTGTCACTTGTCTTTATTGCATTTTACTCATTCATCATTCTCTCCATTTCACAAGTTTTTCTTGAAAAACCAATCCGAGCTGAGTAAAGTGCTCAGCTGTGATTGAAGATAAACTATACCAGCGAAGCTGAGTAATTATATTTTTTAAACCTAGCTCAGCACATTTCATTCAACACGCATCTAAAAACTAAACTTGGAAAAACATTTTTATTAAATCTAAAATGAACTAAGTAAAGCATTCACCCCCTACTATTAATATTAAGCTATTTCGGACCAACAAGTGGTATCAGAGCAAGTGCTCAACTTATAGACTCATCATCTTTAAGTTAAAGATCCAAAATGGATTATGACAATTTTAGCATTGGCTTAAGACAGACCATACTCCTTAAAGAAGGCGTGTCTATAACCAGGCCTCCACTCTTTGATGGTAACCATTACACGTTTTAGATAAATCAAATGAAAAACTTCACACAGTCACAAAGCATTGCTTGTTATAGAGCTTGGCCCAAGATTTCCCATGATTGTGAGGAATGGGTAAAAAGTCTCAGTTGATTTAAAAGATTACGATCAAAGAGAATGCAGCAACCATCAACTACTTACATTGTGCGCTAGATCTTACAGAATTTAACAAGGTATCGGGCTTTGGGACAGTGCAAGAAATCTGGAGGAAGCTGGAGATAACCTATGAGGGGATTGACAAGGTCAAGGAGTCGAAGATCAACCTCATGGTCAGGGAGTATGAGTTGTTCCAAATGGGCACTAATGGGGGTATTAATTCCTTAATACCAGGTTCATTAACATCGTTAATGAACTGAAGAGGTTAGGCAAAGAGTTCACTCAAGAAGAGCTAGTGAAGATGATTGTCCAAGTTCTCACAATTGAGTGGGATGCCAAGAAGAGCGTGATAAAAGAGGCTCATGATCTTAAGACCTATAGTTATAATGAGCTGATAGGCACCTTGGTGACTCAGGAAATTGTCCCTAAGGATATATACCAATGACTCCAGGAGGAGTAAAGGCAAGGAGAGAGAGGGAAGAGCCATTGTCCTAAAAGGTAACTCATCAAATGAATCCATCAGCAGTGATTTGGATGAGTAGATAGCCCTTTTAACGAGGCAATTCAAGCACTTCATGAATAATGACAGGAATTCAACAAGAAGAAGTTTCCCAGTAAAAACAAGGTAACTCAGCTCTGCCGTGGAGCTGAGGAAGGACCAAGGAAGGAGCACAACAAAGATATCAAATGCTTTGGTTTTGGAAAAAAGGTCGCATTTAGTCATCCTATTTTAAAACCAAAAAGGACAGATTCAAAAGTGGTTCTCCAAGAAAAATGACGCACTTGCTTCCACCTAGAGTGATTTTGAAGAGTCTTCCTCATATGATGAAGAAGTAATAGATTTTTCCAACCTTTTCTTGATGGCAATAAAGAATGAAGGGGTGAGAACTCAGCATCTACTTCAAAGAGCAATCAATCTTCTGCTGACCATGAAGTTGAGCACCACAAAGGGAAGAACTCACAAGCTGAGGTACATTTGGAAATCCCTTTATCAATATAAGAGTTCACCCAGGTACTCTTTGATAAAATGAAGCTGACTAATAAGTATGGAAAAAACATCAAAGAGCTAGTGAGGATAAGTGAAGATGAGGAATATACTAATGCTACCTTATCTCTTGATATCTGCTTTCTTCAAGAAAAAGTTGAATATCATGAATGCCATAATAGCAAGCTCACTAAGTGATTAGATTAATTGACTACTAAGATAACAGTTTTAAAGGAGAAACGGGTTCCTCCTCCAGCCAACAGTCAAACATCGAATAACCAAACTTGCAATTCTAAGAGGAAGAATTCCTCTAAAAGGAAGAAAGCAAGCCAGCACAAAGAGAAAGCGGTGTGAGGCTTTTGTAACAAAGCTAGATATGCCACAATTCTCTGTAGGCATAAAAATGGTTATTATGATGAGTACGACTGGTCTAATCTAAGCACTGCTAACAAAGGAGGACCCAGCTTGAAAGCATGGATACCTAAGAAAACATAATTATTTTGCAGATGAGCCTAAGATCCGCTGATGACACTGGAATTGTGTATTTGGATAGCGGATGCTCAAGGCATATGATGGGAGATGAAAGCCAGTTCATATCATTAGAGCGTAAAAGAAATGGAAGAGCTAGTTTCGGAGATAACTAAAAAGGCAATATTGTAGGTTGTGGCACAGTTGGTTTCTCTCCTTCAATAGAAGAGGTTTCTTTGGTTAAATGACTCAATTTCAACTTGCTAAGTGTAGCCCAGATTTGTGACAAAGGCAAGAAGGTTATTTTTAACTCAGCAGGCTGCTCAGTTATTAAGAGTAAGACTAACTCAATTATATTCTTTGATCCTAGAATCAATAATGTGTATATGATTGATTTATCCTCGAGCTCCACTAATGTTTATCTTATATCTAAGGAGGATAATTCATGGCTTTGGCACAAAAGGTTGGGTCATATAAATATGAAAATTTTATCCAAACTGGCCAAAAAGCAACTAGTTGTGTGTTTACCCAACATCATCTTTGAGAAGGATAAACTTTGCTCTGCTTACCGGATAGGTAAGCAAATTAAGAAATCATTTAGGTCAATTAATCACGTAGTAACTAAGAGACTGTTGGAACTCCTCCACCTTAATCTTTTTGGCCTAGTTCAGTCAATGAGCATGGGTGGAAAAATATTCTCTTTGGTGGTTGTGGATGACTTTATGAGA
This sequence comes from Euphorbia schlechtendalii, assembly GCA_949673415.1. Classification (NCBI taxonomy): domain Eukaryota; kingdom Viridiplantae; phylum Streptophyta; class Magnoliopsida; order Malpighiales; family Euphorbiaceae; genus Euphorbia; species Euphorbia schlechtendalii. Next base: position 15,971 of record CATIWQ010515394.1, read on the forward strand.
TTCACTTGGGTAGTCTTGTTGAGTAAAGATGAAACTTTTGAATCTTTTATCAAACTTAGTACTTTTGAGAGAAAACAATCTACCAAAGTACTTTTGGGGAGAAGCTGTTAAAGTAGCCTGTTATATCATGAATCAGGTTTTAATTCATGTAATTCTAGAGAAGACACCCTATGAGCTTTGGCGAGGGTGCAAGCCTAAAATTGGTTATCTAAGATCATTTAGCTGTAGATGCTTTATTCTTAAAACCAAGGAGTAGCTAGGTAAGTTCGATGAAAGGCCAATGAAGGTATCTTTCTAGGATACTCAACTGACAGCATTACATATAGAATATATGTCAAGAGAACGGACCTATTAGAGGAGTCTATGCATGTAGATTTTGATGAAACTAACAGTGCAGATAGACATCCGTCTGATGAATAAGGAGTAATTTAGCAGAAAATCCACTCAGTTTGCCACTCTCTGTCCTGCCCAAACCAGCACAAGAACCTGAAGATGAGGAAGTCAAAGAAGATGAAGATCTTTCTATCAACTTCAACGAAGGAGAAGATAAACCTCAGCGTTAACAGCCAAATGCAAAGCCTCCAATCATTAATCTAAGTCTGCCAAGAGAGATTAGGACTCATCGCAATCACCCACTTGAAAGCATTATTGATGATATTCATAATCTTGTGATGACGCGAAGTCAGCTCAGAAGAAAGATAAGCCATCTAGCTTTCATCTTATTGATTGAACCCAAGAAGTTCAAAGATGCAGAAGGAGATGATTATTGGATGGTCATGATGCAAGAGGAGCTGGATCATTCAAGCGCAATGATGTATTGGATCTAGTTCCTAAGCCTAATGGAAAATCTATCATTGACACCAAAATGGGTTTTCAAGAACAAGCTTGATGAAGTTGGCGTTGTTGTCAGGAACAAGGCTAGGCTTGTTGCTCAAGGCTACAATAAGCAAGAAGGTATCGATTATGATGAAACTTATGCTCCTGTAGCCTGACTTGAAGCAATTTGAATCTTGTGTGCTTTCATATCTCATATGAACTTCAAATTGTTTCAAATGGATGTCAAAAGCGCATTCTTGAATGGATTCATTGAAGATGAAGTCTATGTTTGCTAGCCTCGTGACTTTGAATATTCGAAGAATCCTGATCATGTCTTCAAACTGAAGAAAGCTCTCTACGGATTGAAGCAAGCTCCAAGATGTTGGTATGAGAGGCTAACCATTTTCCTTATAAAAAAAGGCTATGAATGAGGGAAAGCATATAGGACTCTTTTTATTTGGTGAAGAAAAGAAGATGTGTTGCTAGTCCAAATCTATGTAGATGACATCATATTTGGAGCAACTGATGAGAAGTTGTGCAAGGAGTTCAGTAATCAAATGAAGAGTGAATTTGAAATGTCTATAATGGGAGAGCTCAAATTTTTCATTAGAATTCAAATCAAGTAGAGTGAAGATGGAATCTTCATCTGTCAAGCAAAGTATGCCAAAGAAGTCCTGAAGAAGTTTGATATGGAGCATTTGAAGCCAATGTCCACTCCTATGGCCACTGATACTATATTAAGTAAGGATGAAGTTGGTAAGCTGGCAGACAACAAGTTCTATAAAGGTATTACTGGCTCTCTTCTTTATTTAACTACCAGTATGCCAGAGATTCAACATGTTGTGTGTTATTGCGCACGTTATCAACTTAACTCTGGAGAATCTCATTTAGCATACGTTAAGAGAATTCTTTGTTACTTGGCAGGTTCACTTAATGCAAGTTTATGGTATCTCAATAGCTTAGATTTTACTCCTAGATGATTCACAGATGTTGGCTATGAAAGAGATAAGCTTGACAGGAAAAGCACGACAGGAGGATACCATTTCCTTGGAGAGTGCATTATCTCTTGGTATAGTAAGAAGTAAACTTATGTTGCACTGAGTAAAGCTAAAGCTGAGTATATGGTGGTAGGAAGTTGTGTCACACAACTGCTATGGATTAAGCAGTAACTAGAAGATTATGGTATAAAGTCAAAATGCCTTGAAGTTATGTGAGATAACAAAAGTGCAATTGACCTATCCAAGAATCTAGTTCAACATGGCAGGATGAAGCATGCCAATATTCGACATCACTTCATAAGGGATCATGTGCTAAGGGGAAATGTCAAACTGGAGTATGTTTTGAGGAACAATGAGCTGACATGTTCACCAAACCATTGGCCAAGGAGCAGTTCAGTGTTCTAAGGCAACTTGTTAGAATGGTGAACCCCATATAAAGAAAAATCAAGAAATTTAGCTAAGTGTTGAAGATCAAGTATTAACTAAGCCTAACTAGATAACAATTATTTAACACCGTCTATATTTTAAAGTAATGCTATGAGGTTCAGTTTCACAATTAAAACTTCAAAAGCCACTTTATCCAAAGCGTATTCTGGAATTGGAATCATCTGCTATTAAACTCATCGTTTTACTATATCGATTAAATAATTGAAGATCTTAGCATAGATTTTGATTGTGAATTTTGAGAGCACCACGTATCATAGCAAGTTGAAGAATGCCTATATTAGTTGATGAAGCCAAAAACCTTGTTCCCCACTTTTCTACCGATAAGATAAAAGTTCAAAATACGAATAGGTGTTGTCAATACCGCATATCTAAATAGAAAGATGGGGACCACTGCAAGTATACAGTTTTGATGTACTTTTAAAAGATATCGATCCCACAGGGAAGGGATTCGGTTCTAAAGACCAACTAGAGTTACGGGGTAAATGAAAATAGGTAATTTTTATTGGAGAGTTTGGATGATAGATAGATGAATAGATAGTTGTATGAACAGACTAGAGAAGATGTAAAATATATAGATATTCCCTAAGAACAAGTTTAACAGAGAAAAACAAGCAAAATCATCAAGAATATTTCGTACACTAAATAACTTCAACAAATACGGTTCTAGACGCCCTAATATTCAATAATTCACCGCAGAGCAACACATGAGATGACTTTTCTAAGTCTAGGGTAAACGAATTATGACACTTATAGGAACCTGGGTAAAAATATTACTATGCTTAGTATGGGTCGTTCTCATATAGCCATATTTAGCAAGTTACCATTCCAAAAATATTAGCTCACTAAATAGCGTTATAATCATAGATCCAATGATTATACACAATCTTGTTAACCCCAAAATCACTCTTAAAGTTAACTCAAAAGCATATAACTTGATTAATATAAATGATGCAAGATGAAATACTCGTTATGACACATAGACATATCATAAACTTGGAAATAGAAAGTATAAGTAGAAAACAAAGTAAAGTTGTAAGGTATGCAAGTTAAAGCTAAAGTTGATCAAACCGTATCCACTCTTTAATGGGAGTCATCAATTCCCACAAATTAGTAATGTGAAATTTATATAGTCCAGTTGCAGACCTTTGCTCTTAATGGAGGGTCAACCGAATTGCGTCTTAATATAAGTGTTATATGCTTACTCGAATATTACATTCTCTCAAGTATAGTATAAAGTATTAAGGACAAAGGGAGTACACTTTGGAAAGTTTGATCTCAAGGCTATTTTAGGTAACCTAGGATGCTAAAAACACTCTTAGTGGTTGCATTTTATGCTCCATACCACTCTTCTTCTTATCCTCGTACCATTCTGAAATTTCATCTCCACAAATCGGATTAAACCCAAATCAGCAAGATTCATCCCCATTTGTTCATGGAGGCCTAAAGTTTCCAAGAATACCATATCAAGAATGACCATACCATTGATTTCCAACTTATTCAAAACTTGGAATCTCTTCCCTTCTTCATGTGATCGAATTGGAAAGGGACAACCATATTCTTGTTGGTAATTTGGGACTTCCCTTCTATTTGTGGCTACCTTGACATGAGGCATATTGGTGTTTTGAAGTGAAGGTTGAAAAATATTCAGATTGTAGAAGAATAGAGAAGAATTTAGAACATTTGTAAGCTTTTGTAGAAGTTGTGGTGGCTAAGGGTTCAACTTAGACCTATTTATAGAGTTTTAAAAGGTCTCTAATTGGCCAAAATAATCAATATAGCCGTTTATCGTTCAAACTAGCCATTATTGGAAGTTTCGGAAATCTGTCGCGTGAGAAATCATGATCTGTAACGGTAATATTTTGACCTTGTCATGATCATGAAAGCTTGTCGCAATAGTGACTTTCCTCATGATAGAAATAAAAAGTTTTACTAAATAATGTCACAGGCATGATCTATAGTCGCGGTCGTGACTTGCTATAATTCTTCTTTCTTTTCAATATTATTAGACTTAGTCCTAGAAAAACTTAGAAAAACAAACAAACATGTTAAATATAAAATAGTACATATTTTATTAAATTCAACATATATTAACAAGCAAGATTAAAATAAACAATAAACTATACACAATCCTAAATCTAAATGAAAATAGATATTCAGTTAGGGGGAAGCGATTCTATCATTAAGTCTATCTTATAGTACGACTCCCATAGATCTCGCTCGACATCAAACATAAGAGTGTGAATATCATCGATTTTTCTGTGAATCGAGATCTGCGCCTCCATAAGTTCATTCAATCTTCCATAGAGGTTGGTTGTACTTCGTTCTTCCACCCTCACAATTTCCTATTCTCGTCGTGTATCAGCTTCCACTCTATCATCCCATGATTTCCAATCAAAGGTGATTCCATCAACCCCAATGCATCTGACTAGAAATCCATACTAGAAAAAAATATGTGTAGTTAACTCCAGAATCTCATCTTCATCAGTAAAGACTTCAGTGGCTTAGGGCATTCTCCCAATCTAGCCCAATAGATTCGCCATAGTTTGACATTCATACTTTGTCATTCTAGGGTTCTGCATGGTAGACATGAGTGTCTCCATCATAATCCTAGAATTATCGACAGGTATACCATCCCAAATTGCTTCCAACAGAAACAATTCTTTGGGAATGACAAGGTTGAATGATGACTTTTCAAACAATGCTCCACTTAAGTAAAAGTGTAACTCGAGCAAACATGGGTCACAAATCCACCAGCTATAGGTAGATTCATGTTTGTACTCAGTTTGGCCAGTCAGACAAGTCCACGTCAGTAAGGGATCCCATCCAGGAAGCATATTATAATAGCAATCCTTCGGAAAACCCATATACCTTTCTAGTGCTTTCTTTGTTAACTTATACTCTTTCCCATGGTGGCGATAGACTAAGTAGTTCTTCCTATCATTCTTCCAGACCAATGTGACCAACATTTCCATACAGTTGTCCACACTGTTAACCAGAGTCATATTCGAGTAAATGACGAAGTTAAGAATCCTTAGGTAATACATAACTCTTTCATATACACCATGGTTGATGAAGCTGTTCCTATGAATAATATAGGAACTCTTAAACTCAGCCTCCCTTATGACTTCATAATGATCCCTTTCTTCTCTAGAGTGGATCGAGAATGGAGCTTCATACTAGAGATTTGTAGGTGGAACCAGGTTGGATTTGTTTGCGATAACCATTGTGAATGAAAGAAAGGATTGAAAGAAATGAAGTAGTTTCAGATTTGGAAAAGATTTGTTCTTTGAAAGGTAGAAAATCAGATTGCAGAGGTGTGGAATTATGATCATTCCCACGTTAATTTTATAGGGGTTAGTGGAATAACTGTCGAATAACTATAAAACTGTTGTAGTTATCGCACTAGTCGCGATCGTGATTATATGTCACGATCGTGACTTATAGAATTTAAGAAACATAAAGTTTTTTAGAAGGGATTCACGAGCGCGAATGCGGGTCACGAACGTGAAAAGGAAAAATAGAAGAATTTCTTCTATTTATTGATAATTCAGACGTAATAATATGACGTATCACGTCCAAGATGATTATTTCATATTCTTCACATCAAGGTTTAGGATTTGGCAACTATACAAGTTAAGAAAGAAATACAAAGATATATTACGAAAATATACCGTATTCTCCAAATATTTGATCCTTAAGAACGTACTTGCCTTCCCCGGTAACGGTGCTAAAAACTTGATCGCAAGGTTTTGACTTTACTAATTTGGAGTGCTTATATTCGGTTATGAAGCCAAAAACCTTGTTCCCCACTTTTCTACCGATAAGATAAAAGTTCAAAATATGAATAGGTGTTGTCAATATTGCTTATCTAAATAGAAAGATGGTGACCAGTAAAAGTATACCATTTTGATGTAGTTTTAAAAGATATCGATCCCACAGGGAATGGATTCGGTTCTAAAGACCAACTAGAGTTACAGGGAAAATGAAAATAGGTAATTTTTATTAGAGAGTTTGGATGATAGACAGATGAATAGATAGATGTATTAACAGACTAGAGAAGATGTAAAATATATAGATATTCCCTAAGAACAAGTTTAACAGGGAAAAACATGCAAAATCATCAAGAATATTTCATACACTAAATATAAATACAACAAATGCGGTTCTAGACGTCCTAATATTCAATAATTCACCACAAAACAACACAAGAGATGACTTTTCTAAGTATAGGGTAAACGAATTATGACACTTATAGGAACCTGGATAATAATATTACTATGCTTAGTACGGGTCGCTCTCACATAGCCATATTTAGCAAGTTACAATTCTAAAAATGTTGGCTCACTAAACAATGTTATAATCACGGATCCAGTGATTGTACACAATCTTGTTAACCCCGAAATCACTTTTAAAGTTATCTCGAAAGCATATAACTTGATTAATATAAATGCTGCTAGATGAAATACTCATTACGACACAAAGACATATCATAAACTTTGAAATAGAAAGTATAAGTAGAAAACAAAGTAAAGTTGTAAGGTATGCAAGTGAAAGCTAAAGTTGATCAAACCGTATCCACTCTTTAATGGGAGTCGTCAATTCCCACAATTCCTATGTCTACTTTGAATTCATTCTTGACTCATACAGAACCTTCGCTAGGATGCTATTCTTTGTGAATCTCGAATAAGAGAATGTTGAAGAACGAAAACTTTTATTGATCAGTGCTTTGCAATTATACTCATACAACAAAAGCTCATATTTTTGTAGAAATATAGTGATCGAAATAGAAATCGAATCACTTATACATTTTTCTCACTAAGACTTTGAACTAGCAAAATCTATATAATTTCTACTTTCTATCTATACATACACGTCTAACATGTATCACACTATCAATCGAAAATCTCTGCGTAGGAAAATGGTTGAGGTTAAACCCTATTTATAGAGTACGAAGGGTTGCGTCTATCCAAACGAAGAGTCGTATCCATTGGCAAAGATTTGCATCACTTTGTTTTGATTGGATGCAAAGATTCATCCTCATCCACAATAGAAAGGAACCTTTTTCTGACTGGTTAACTTCCAAAGGGTGTCTTTTTGGTTGGTAGTTGATGGCGGTTTATGGTGGTTGATCATTGTTATCTGGCGGTTAGTAGTTGAAAAGAGATAGCTAATAACAATCACAAGTCGAGACCGCAAACGTGGACATTGGTTGGCAGTTTTTTGTTTACAAAGAGTGACAAGTCACGACTGCAAATAAGTGTCATGGTCGTGAAATGTTGTTACTTCATGATTCTTCTTTGCAACTTTGTCGATCTTTGACAACTTCGATCCTAAGCCAAATCCTTGTATTCCATGCATCTTTTTGCACCTTTTTCACTATTTTTCATAGAATTCCACTTTTAATCATTTTACTCCCAAGATTTACCTAGTTTCTGCATTTGTATAAAAAACAACTTCATACCACGTGAAATCTTTTATATGAAGTATAAAACGAAACAAAACCATATCATTTTATAAGTAAAAATATCATGATAATAAGTGTAATTATACACTTATTAGCAGAAGAGAGAGGTTACTAGCTTTCTGAAATTTCTATCATTTCAACTGCAAAAGAACCCTAATCTTCTCTCTACTCTTAAAATTCTCTCAACTGCAATGGTGAGTACCACATGAACTCTCAAAATCCAAGGCAAATCAAAGAAGAAGATGTATGTACACATCGATGGATCTGTGCAGAGGATTATGTTTCCCCATGGAACCGTCTTCACCTAAGTTGAATGGGCTAAAAATTTGGATTTTGGTCCTATTTTTTAAGTCAACTATGAAAGCCTTTTATTTAACAAGTTCATGCACAAGGCGATCAAGTAGCAAAACTTCACTCAATTCTTGCTGCTTGAAGGTCTGTCTATCAAAATCCTAATCACAGGCTTATACTTTAGCCTCTACATAATCAAGGGGTATGATGATGTTCTCTTAGTGGAATTCAACAACATCTCATACTTGATTTGTGCGGAGTTGGGTTCAAGTCTCTTGAACATGCCTTCCAAAGGCACAAAGCTAAGAAAGGCCGAAGATGAGGAGAAGGTCGCTATCCCATAAGATTGAGAATTCCTTGCTGACTATGGCTCTGGTGAAATAGCAGCATTAAGGATGAGTAGGGAAGTGAGAGCTTTTCATGAGATGCTCATGAAGTTAATCTTACCCAAGACTAGGGCATTGAGCAACTGCACTTATTTTGAGAGGTGTATGGTCTACCATATGGTAGAAGGTAAGTAACTAAACTAGCAAGTGATTATTATGCATCACTTGACTAAGGTTACTACCATCTACCATTACGGTTACCCCATTACCGCTCTAATGAGGCCTGTTAGATTGGAAATTGCTCCATTTCTAGAAGGACCAGGAGAAATAGTTATTCGAGTAAAGAAGGTGTTGGGTATGGCTCACTTCAACAGGCTGAAGAATAGGAAGGTTTACACCCGCTATATTAAGGTCCAAGATCTGAAGTTGAAGAAAGCTAGAGTGGAGCCAATGGTTTTTCCCAAGGCTGTGGTGAAGGAGGATGAAGATGGGTTTGTTGTTGATTTTTGAAGGGTTTAATAAAGTAATCGTTGAAGATGTTTCTTTGTCTGCTCAATTGGAGTAGATTCCAACAACCGCTACCACTTCTTCATGTCCCAAAGCAAAAATTGGCTCTCAAAGAGCTAGAGATAATCCAGTAAAACCAAGGGTAGGAGATGCACCTGCTCAGCCTCAGGCCAGGTAAAGAAATAGGTTGAAACTTAAGACTCGCACTCAAAAGGAAGCTGAGGCGAGAGAGATGAGGAGGAAGAAGATGCTAGAGAGAAAGATGAGACTTTGCTCCAAAGAAAATGCAAGCTTGAGGTAACCGAAGAAGATGTAGGACAAGGGAACTCTATGAAAGGGAAAGAGGACCCTAAAATAACTAACTCTATGGCTACAACCCATGTGGAGGAAATTCTTACCAAAGCAAGGGGCACTCAGTGCAAGCGCTCTGCCACCACTCGCCAGTTAAAGCGAAATGTTCAAGTGGTGAGTAGCAATGAGGATGTTGGTGATGATGTGGAGATAATCAACTAGAAAGAATCTGCTCTTCCTAAGTCCAGCATCCCAAGCCAAATTCCCACTCAGTTTGAGTCTACTTCCACTCAAGCTGAGTTACTTGAGGTTGACCCATCCTTGAGTCAAACAGCCAACCCCCAGGTACCTTTAAATCCTTCCTCTATTTCTTTAGTAAATCCTCAACTCTCTTCACCTGTAAATCCTTCAATTCCTACTCCTGTATATTCCCAAATACCAACCTCTCTTGTAAATTCTCCTCCTCAAACTCAACAAACTGTAAATCCTCCTAATTTTACCCCTTCTTCTCCTTCTCACTCTCAACCACAAAATACCAATTTTTCACCTACTCCTAACACTGAAACTGCCATAATCCCTTTTCTTGTAAATCTAAACCAACCTGCACTTCTTCAAATCTACCTGTCTAATCTCTCAAATTAGAGAAGTTCTTAATGCTGAGAACTCCGCTCAACTTGGAAAAGTAAGTGAGGAAGGTGTTAAGGTAAATTTTACAACCAATGAAGCATCTCCCTCCAGTAGTAAGTTAGTCTAAGAGGACTTGCATGATTCAACCATCTTGGCTCAGATTCAAGAGTTAGCAAGGAAGCAATTTCCAATTCTAAAAAATGATGCTGAGTTGGATGGAGCGGTTACCCGTGTGTTACTGACACAAGAATTGATGGACTTGTCCGTAAAAGCTTAGGCTAAAATTCCAGAGTTCGAGGAGCACTCAAGTATTCCCTTTGAATCAGTCTACTTCAAGGAGTTTGAAAAGATTTAAGGAAGCTTGTTTGTGATTCAAAATCACCTGGTGAAGGAGAGTTCCCAAAGCCTAGTGGATAAGATGGCTTTGATCCTCACTGGGCTATCTAATTTTGCGACTCAACTCAATGCAGTTGTCACCTCTATTCCCACTTCTATTTTTATCGCTAACGTGATAACAAGAAAGATGAAGCTTAGTATTGATGTTGCTGCTGAGCAGCTAAGTAGTTTGAATGCCACTTTGGTAACTCAAGCTACACAACTTCATCATTTTGGAGAAGAACAAGTCAAATTAAAGAGGAGCACGGATAAGAAGATTGAAAATGTGCTGAAAGAAGTTTGGGTCACCAAGGATATTGGCCACAACATGGCAAAGCTGTATGGAGAGCATGTCAAAGTTGTTAGACATGATGTATGCCCTAGAGGCAATTAGGGCACTATGTCTTAATTAGTTATAATGTACAAACAGTTTTGGATTATTATTAATAATAATTGAGGCATCTTAGTTACTTATCAGTGTTTTTCAATTAATTTATGTATCTCGTTGGTATCGTATATGTATAGTATTATAAATATGTGCATTGATAAGACAAAGTCCGTGACTACTTTATAATGTAAAAGTATGAGGACATAGTGGGAGCTATGTGGTGTGAGAACTACACATACGTGTTACTATGAATAGTCTAAATATCACTAGTCATAGTTTCATTGAGATAGGACATCAATGGAATGGATAGACTAATATGTGTAGGCATACTCCTTGGATTAGATCCAAGCAGCTAATCTCACGAGCTGAAGGTGGTACCTTAAGTTTACACATGAATGTATTCAGGTAATATATTAGAGACCTTTATAAGACAGATACGTAGAAATAACTATATCCATGTGTTGGTGTCATGTGTTATTTTAGTAACAGCACACGTATCTGCAGACTTGAGATATTGGTTACCTTATATAGGAGTTGCTATACTTTGGGTTATACTTATTCATACCCTGGTGATTAGTATGATACGGGTGATTATAGGAATAGTGATGATCATATGTTGGTAAGCTGAGTAGTCAAGATTGGATCCATCACTCCTGATATAGTGATATAATGGGAGATGTACCTTAAGGCCCCTTGTTGAATTGACACACTCATAAACCTCTAGAGTATAAGATTGATAGAACGGGTTTCTAGTCAATCTTGTTAAATAATGGCTGAGTGGTGTTCTTCATGAACAAGTCTAATTCCAAGATACCTACAGCTATTAAATGAGTTGACACTTAACCAAGCTCAATAAACTAGATGGTACTTAACTTGATGGAAGGAGTGTATTGTATTGGTTACAAATGCATAACTGGATCAAGTCACAAGCATGTGACATTCTAAGTATCGAGGGATCATACGCCTTTACTAGAAAGCCCATTTAATTGTCTAGAGCTATCGGGTTCCATATCGGTTTGGAACACTGAGCCTAAAGGTTCCCGGATGGGAAGCCAATTTTATTTTAACCTCTAGCGGCTCAATACTTTAGTATCTATGAGGTCACACACTTTGGGTCTTTACCGAACTAAGTAAAGAACCTATAGACTAGGTCTATGCCGAAAATATTTATTTGTCGAATTCGTTAGAAGAATTATTAATTGGTTGGACCAAATTAATAATTAAAGGGAATAAAGAGAAAAATAGGGGAAAATTCATGGAGTGAGCTAGGGAATTTCCCCATTGGGAGTGGGCCCTAAAGTAACACAGGATGTACAGAGTGGGGCTTGTGCAGCTGCCTCATGAGCTAAAAAACTCATGGGCGGGTAACGCGCGGGGAAAGCGCCCACTAGCTAGAGGGCTGCAGGCCTGCAAGTGCTACCCTTGGAAACCCTTGTGCAAGCCTGCCATGCAAGCCTGCAAGCTTGGTCTTACGGCACAAGGCAAGCCTGCTAGGGCTTACCTTGTGGAGGCAGTCGTGGGTTAGTTCGCAGGTGCAAGTGACCCAGCACGGCTAACCCGCATCCCACATAGAGTTTTAGGGAGAGTCAAATACTCCCCTTTTCCCTATATATAGGCTTCCTATTCTCTTTATTTTACACACAATTTAGCTTAGCTTTTCTCTCTAAGTTCGACATCTTTTTCTTTGTTCGTTGTGCGAGAACCTTCACGATTTTTTCCAAACAACGAAGAATTTCTTTAGAAGGCTCTTTCTATTTGAAGAGATCCTTCTTAGTTTATAATTTTGGGTTGGTCTTCGAGTGGTCTAGAAACTATTGTCTACTAATGGGTTCTATGTCTGCGAGGTTTTGGTTGGTGAGAATTCGTGTGGATCAATCATAGAGGCTATCCTAGTTTGGAGGCTCATGCTAACAAAGTTCTACAGGGAACGTCGCATCCAAAAGAGAAAGTGATGCACATGTCAATTTGTAACGTCCTAAACTTAGGTGTTAGGTTTCTTTTATAAGTTTTATGAACCTATCAACATCTATGGAATGTTTTAACTTAGATTATATCAATCATGGTATGCTTAGGAGATCCTTTAGGTTAATTTTATGTTTTGAAATTCTGCCTTGCTATATTGCATGTTCAATAACTGTCTTAATTAACCAAAAAAAGCTGATGGTGAACTATGACAAGAAGGTAAATAAAGTAATCAGAATTGTTGAGGAGACTAGGGAAAAGGTTGAAAAACCTTCGCTAAACCTTGATGTGCTGGATGAGAAGCTTGAGTCTTCCTGCAAGCTTATTAATGACAATCTAACAATCAAGTCAGGAAAGCATAGAAAACTCTGTTTGAAGCCACGGGTAAGCTCTTTCTGTAGCCAACTAAGTCGCTTGACCTAAAAACTGGTCTCTTTATCCACAAGAAGCTGAATGTCATCAAAGATAGGATCAATGGTATGCAAAGGAATATAGACCAGTTGATCACCACCGGGATGTATGATTCAAGGGATATAGAGTTCACTGCAAACCCAAGGATAATTGATATGGAGGCTAAATTGAAGATTGCTCTCTTTGCTTCAGACTTCTATGGTTTGCTGCAATGCTTTTAACAGTTTACCTGTCAAGGATTTGACCAAATTGCTTATCTCACCCAGCTGCTTCTAGAGGAACTTAATGACCAAGACATCCTTACAATCAAAGGAAAGGAACAACTTGAATCCAAAATCTCTCTAGCTATCATAGGCAAGCAAGAGGACTTCAAAGCCGTAATCGACTCCTTTAATATATGCCTGGAAGAAATTGTGATGGGCCAGATAACAAAGGGGGAGAAAGTAGTGGAAGATACATCGAGGAATGCTTCGCAATGTCGTCACTCTTCACCTTAGAGAACTCAACATCCTTAACCTCAACCTTTGTCTCACCATCAACAGCACCACTCTTTGGGTAGTCAACCAAAAGGCAGCTCATCCTCTTCGTAGTTTCGCAGATCGATGTAGTATAGGCTAGATGTGTAATAGGCTTCATTTGTAATCATTTAGTTCAGAACACAATTTATGTACTGTCTAAAAATTGTGTTATCAATGAAATTACAAGTTTTGTCTATCTAAGTTAAGAGCTTCTTAACTTCATCAATTATTGTGTATGTATGCTAATTCTGCTTACTAGCTATTGTAGGAATAAATGCAAAGACCAATCTCAAAGAAAAGATAAAGTAAGACAAAGTCTCAAATCAAAGAAAATTCCTCTAAGTACGGGGGAGCTAAGTGGAATTAAGAAAATCAACTGAATGTGGGGGAGTCCACACTGACTAAGGAGTTTACTCAACATGGGGGAGTATTACATCATCTATCAGGTATCTCTATATCTTTAAACTATTTATTCAATTAATCTCTTCTACTACCTAGTTTCTTATTTGTTCCAAAATGAGGGAGACTGTTGAACCCAAGTTAACAGTACTTAAAATGTTTTAGAAATAACAAACTATGTAGGATAGTGAAATTAATTAAGTATTAAGTGGAATCTTTAAATTAATCAAGTTTACTTGAGTTTGTTTGAGGGAAAACAACTCAATTTACTATGTGATTAATTAAGTTATAGCTTAGAGTAAGAAAAGTTGAGTTCAACCTAGTATTACATAGTTTATAAGATATAGACTCATCGAAGTTGAGTAAGCTTTTTATTTATAAAAGCTGAGTTACTTGAAACTTAGAGAAATATATGACCCAAATGCGTTTAACGGTTTTTGTGAGGAACAGAATATTCCTTTAATGCTTTTCAGGAGAAAAGGCGCTGAAATTAAAGAAGATATTCAAGTGGTCCTCCCAACAAAAAGGTGTCAGTATAGAATGTTGGAGATTCCTTACTAAAGTCCAAGATAAAAGGAATCCTCTAACATGCGTAGTTTCTCAATCTCTCCATGCAACTCTAAAACATAAGCAAGTCAACTAATTACAAGTTTCAATGTTGCAACTTGCGTGCCTCTCTATCAAAATAGATTGCCTCAAAGAAACAAGTTTTTTATGCATTCAGTTTAACAAATTAATCTCATGCCTCAACGTTCAAAATCTCTATCTCTAAATGTCCTAGAATTTATTTCAAATGGGAAAATTCAAAAGCTATGAAGAGAAGAGAAATTGAAGACAGTCAGAACAAGAAGTCTGCAAAGGCCACTTCCAAGAACTTCAAGTATAGATAGAAGATTGAAGTAGACGTTCAAACTTGGTGAATCACCTTGAATTTCTAAAGATTTGAAATACTGTCAAAATATCCCATCATTCAGAAATTCCAAATCAAGAAATCAAAGTGAACAAAAATTGCCTAATCAATTTGTCATAGAAAGAAATCACTTTAGATTTAATATTTTAAAGGATTCAGCATATCTTATAAGTTGAAATCCTCTATTTGCAATTCTTATTCGAAAATCTGAGTAACAATTTAGGAAGGGGTCCTAAACTATTTCTGAGTTGTAGTTAGAAAGAAAGGTATTTTCTGTAATGGAGTCTACCCGTTGTAAAGGCTTCTCCGCCTAAGGAAGGAAGGAAAACACTAGTGGATTAAAGCTCGGAAAGAAATACGGGGACTAGAGGTAGGCTAGGAGCCGAACCAGGATAAAATCTTAGGTGTAACCTTTATCGCTTGTCTTTATTGCATTTTCTCATTCATCATACTCTCCATTTCACAAGTTTTGCTTAAAAAACCAATCCGAGCTGAGTAAAGTACTCAGCATCGATTGAAGATAAACTATGTTAGTGAAGCTAAGTAGTTTATAGTTTTTAAACCCAGCTCAACACGTTTCACTCAGTACACATCTAAAAACTGAACTTGGAAAAATATTTTTATAAAATCTAAAAAGAACTAAGTAAAGCATTCAGCCCCCCCCCTCTGCTGTTAATATTAAGCTATTTCAGACCAACATATATTCATTGAGTGAAAGAAGGAAGATGTGTTGCTCGTCTAAATCTATGTAGGTGATATCATATTTGGAGAAACTGATGAAAGACTTTGCAAGGAGTTTAGCAAGCGAATGAAGAGCTAGTTTGAAATGTCAATGATGGGAGAGTTTAACTTTTTCCTCAAACTACAGATCAAGCAAAGTGAAGATGGAATCTTCATTAGCCAAGCTAAATATGCCAAAGAAGTTATGAAGAAGTTTGATAAGGAGCATTCTAAGCCAATATCCAATCCCATGGTCACTTACATAATCTTGAGTAAGGATGAAGCTAGTAAGCCTGTAAACAATAAGTCTTATAGAGGTATTATTGGTTCTCTCCTTTATTTAATTACTCGTAGGCCTGATATTCAATACTCTGTATGTTATTGCATGCATTATCAAACTTATCCTAGAGAATCTTACTAAGAAACTGTTAAGAGAATTCTTCGATAATTGTAAGTATCTATTGATGTTGGTATGTGGTATTCAAATAGCTTAGATTTTACTCTAAGAGGATACACAGATGCACACTATGGAAGGGACAAGCTTGATAAGAAAAGAAATATTGGAGGATGCCATTTCCTTGGAGAATGTCTTATCTCTTTGTATAGCAAGAAGCAAACTTCTGTTGCACTAAATACTATAGAAGCTGGGTACATGGCAGCAGGAAGTTGCATGGCACAATTGTTATGGATTAAGCAGCAACTAGAGGATTATGATATAAAGTCTAAATGCCTCAAAGTTATGTGTGATAACAAGAATGCAATTGAACTATCCAAGAATCTAGTTCAACATGGCAAAATGAAGCATGTTAATATAAGACATCACTTCATAAAGGATCATGTGTTTAAGGGAGGTGTCAAATTGGAGTGTGTTCCCTCTAAGGAGCAGCTAGCTGATACACTTACCAAGCCATTAGTAAAGGAGTAATTCAGTACACGTAGAGAGCTAATTGGAATGGCAAATCCAATTTGATGAAATCCTTGAAATTTGACAAAGTGTCAAAAACAAGATCAAAAGTTGAGCTAAGCGGAATTTTTCTTTAACTCAGATAGTTTAAGTTTTCCTAGTTAAAATCTCAAAAAGCCACTTTATTGAAAAGTTTTTTGAATTGCAAGCATCAAAGCTAAAACTACGTCATTTAACTAAGGAGGTTAATTCCTTATTCCATCTCACAGTTAAACTTGATCTTTGCTTGTGGAGAAGACATCTATGTTGCAGGGAAATCCCCTATATAAGGGAGATCAAGCTGAAGAGAGAAACTCACTTGCAATTCCATCTCTCAAGCAATTTCTCTCTTAAGAACCCTAATCTCTTTTAATCTCAACTCTCGATAATTGACGTCTTCTCAAAATCAAGGAAGAATTCAATATATCCTCTAGGAAAAATCCCAATGAAATATGTTTGTAACATCGATAGCACCACAAAAAAGATCATTTTACCCTAAGGAACTATGTTCACTAAAGTCAAACGGGGAATCGCTGATAGGGATTTTGGCCTCCTGTTTGAAGTTGACTATGATGGACTACTGAAGAACAAGATGATGCATCGAGGATCAAGGAGTAAAATGTTAGAAAATTCCTACTCCTTTACGGGCCAGCCAGCGATTAAGGAGGTTATGAAGAAGTGCTACACAATCAAAGGATATCTCGATATCTTGATGATTGAAATTGATCCTACTTCCTACTTCATCTCATTGAGGTTGATAGCTAACATCTTGCGCATGCCTTTAAAAGGCATTGTGCTGAGAAGGAACGTCAATGAAGAGGTTGTGGCTGTACCAAAACATTGAAAACTTCTTGTTGATTATGGCTCAGGCAAAATTAGTACCTCTTGTTTGATATGGAGGGTGAGAGCATGTCATGAGCTATTGATTAGAGTGCTTCTACCAAAAACTGGATCTCTTTTCAGTTGCACCAAGTGTGAACATTTCATAGTGTACCATATGGTGGAAGGCAAATAGCTTAACTAGCCAGTGCTAATTCTACACCATCTCACCAAGGTAACCACAATGTTTCATTATGGTTATTTAATTACTACAATAGTCAAAACTGCAGACAGATGTATCCAAGTACGAGAATGAAGGGGAAGTCCAGCTCTTGCCAATAAAGAGAACTCTTGACTTCTAACATTTCAAAAATTTGAAGTTCTCTCACCTCCATATAGGGTATACTAAGGCAAAAAACATCAAGTTGAAGAAGAAAAAGGTGGAACCATCTATTTTCCTAGTAAGGAGGATTAATATTCACACGCGGATGACCTAGAGGCATCTAGTAAAGGAATTGTGGATGAGCTACCCTTAACAACTCAACTTCTTCAAACTACAACTACCCTAGCAAGCCTAGTAATGAAGGTGGCGGCTCAAAGAAAGAGAGCCAGGCCAGCTAAAGCAAAAGTATTAGCTATGCCTGCCCAAGCACATCCTAAGAATAAATTGAAATTTTAGACTCGATGTGAGCATAGGATTTTGTATTAGCTCGCACGTTCGATGATGAAGACTTTTCAGGATTTAATCCTTGAATCATACAAATCTCGATTGCCCATCTTCAAATGGGAGCACTCCTCGTCACCAAATAATTTTTCGGGAACTAAATAAATATTCAATACCATAAAAATATTTAAAAAGTCATAAAATAAATATTTTAAGGACTTAGAAAAATTAGGCTTTAGAATAAATTAATTAATTAAACACTTAAAAGAGTTTGTTTTAAAAAAATAATAATACATAAAAATAATAAAATAACAAATAAAATGAAGACTGAAGCCGGCATTGGCTTCGCCAGCACTGCTAGCAAAGTCAGCCTGCCGACGAAGCCGGTCAACCCAGCCAAATTCGGATTTTTTCCCCTATGAATAGTAGGGGAATTTTCGGTGAAAGGGGAAGAAAAATTTGGCAAAAAATGGATGAAGTTACTCTGCTTTTTCAACAACAACATTTCTTTTCATCTTTCAATTTCTTTTGAAATTAAAAACACGTTTTGATTCCAAATTTACTTTTTAAAATCAATTTCTTTTACAAATAATCACATCAAAAAATGAACGAGGAACACTCCCAGAGATCAAGTGGATTCGTCGAAGTGGATTCGCGCCGAAAGGGTAAGTCTCTGAGTACCTAGAGTTACTTCTTCTCGCGGCTTCTATATTTCTTTTTAATTAATTCTACATGTTGACCTAGGATTTATTCTATATCTTTTATCATTTAATTTCAATTTTTATTAAGTCTTTTAGTTTATTTAATTGTTATTTTGCTTATTTTGTCATATTAGCTTTCTTCCATCTTTTATTTCTAACTAATTTGATTATGGAGATTCATGTTAGAATACCCCGACGAAGAGAATATAAAAATTATTTCTGGATAACAAACCTCACATTTATACCATGCGATCATCTTCTCTAATTAAAAATGAGCAACCTATGTGTTTATAAAACGAATCGTTTTTCTCCTAAAAATAAGAATTTTCAATCTTTGATTTTTTAACTAAGCTACACGGGCCTCGTCAAAATCAAATCGAGCATGTGTGTAAATATTCACTTTGTGCTATACCTGGTGCTGACCTTTGTGGATGCTAGGTTAGATTTATGCCTATGATTTTATTTTCCTTCGGGTATTGCAATTAATTTTAAAGGAAATGTAATTAAGAGATGATGCGGGCAGTTGCATCCCCCGAGGTTTGTAATTTGTAATTTTATTTTCCCACATTTATTTACTACTTTATGTTTGGATTTACTACTTTTCGCATGCATGTAAAATCAAACCTTATAAACACGAAAATGATATAAGTTCGAATATTCATAATTAAGAAACAGTTTTCTGTAGATGTAATTTAATGTGATCCAACAAGAAGTAAGCAACTTATCCTGAACTCGAATCTCTGTATCTTAGTGGGTCATTCCCCGAATGCTAAGCCTCACAGGACTTTAATTCTTGGAAGAGCTTATCCAAGTGGAGACTCTACACTACGAGACAGTGACTTCAGGTTTTGAGCAATCATAATTGATTTTGTTTTCTCTTTTAAACCTTTCAGGTCCATGACCTGATATTTTATTTTCACAAAAACACCTCGGTTGGATTATGCCTCTCATCCCAGCGCGCTCTCAGCCCATCACTTCTGTGTCGTAGGCTCACAGTGGCGACTCCTCTGGGGATTATTTTTTAACTTTTTTTTAAAAGGTTTTAGATCTTGGATAAGTGCCTAATATTGTTGATCACACTATTTTGTATTTTCTTAATTATGACATATTCATAATATCGCATTGCAATAGAGGGGATTAGCCCGTAAGTCTAAGGTACCATATTACTGCGATACTTACTCTTGTACTCATCTTCCTCCCTGACAAAAGATAGTACTTTGAGCGAGTGGAGCTCTTGTTACCATACCGCATGTACCTCCATCGTTAGAACCCATTTGGGGAGAGCCTTAGATTGTATATTTGTTCAACAAGAACCATCTATATTAGCAACCCCAAAAACAAACCTCATATAGACTAGCCATAGGCATTTTCCCTAGGTGTTACCCAACAAACGGTCATGCATTATATTTTTCCTGCAGGTGTGCTCCTTAGTACCTTTGTGGTACTAAGATGAACCAAACTTAGGATAAAGACTAACCAAGAACCTTGCATGCGGGAGTTGTATGGTCGGAAGTTTGGACGTTGAATGCTATGTGCTACGCATTCACTGCTTTCGATTTATCATGCATTGTACATATGTACCAGGCTAACCATGAATCTTAGTGCATACACTTGAACACACACACACACACACACTCATGATATTAAAGCGAAGTAACATAGCATGTTTGCATCATCTTAATTCCAAATCGGTGTCACACATACTTAGGATAATCGACATTCGAGATCTTGTAACCCTAGGATAACATAAACCAATTAGAGTCATGAAACATCATTCACCCCAATTTGCATGTGTTCGCAAGGTTTAGACTCTAAAAGCTCCTAGGATTTTTTATTTAATAATGAAGCCAAAAACTTTTGTCTCCCACTTTCCTACCGAAAAGATATAAGTTCAAAATACGAACAGGTGTTGTCAGTACCACTTATCTAAATAGAAAAATGGTAACCACCGCAAGTATATAGTTACGATGTGGTTTTAAAAGTTATCGATCACACAAGGAAGGACTATCTCTAAAGATCAACAAGAAAAACGAAATAAAGAAAATAAATTATTTTTGGATATTAGTTGGGAGGATTAGAATGAAGAATGGATAGATATATGTATGGAAGACTAGAGATTCAAAATATAAAGATTTTTCCTATGAAATAAGTGTAGCAAAGAAAACATGCAAGTTCAACAAAGTTATTACGTTCACTAGACTAATTTAACATAATCGGTTCTAGACACTCAGATGTTCAATGATTCACCACAGAGCAACACATGAAATGACTTTTCTAAATCAAGTGCAAATGTGTTAAGACGATTATATAAACCTGGAAAACAATATTACTATGCTTAGTACGGGTCGCTCTCAGATAGCCACATGTAGCAAGTTACAATTCCAAAAATGTTGGCTCACTAAATAGTGTTAAAATCACAGATCCAGTGATTGTAAACAATCTCATCAACCCCGAAACTACTCTTAAAGTTAACTCAAAGGCATACAACTTGATTAATATAAAAGACTCAACACAAAATATGCATTATGACACATAGACATATCATAAACTTTGAAATAGAAAGTATAAGTAGAAAGCAAAGCAAAGTTGTAAGGTATGCAAGTGAAAGCTAAAGTTGATCAAACCGTATCCAATCTTTAATGGGAGTCGTCCATTCCCGCAATTCCTGCGTCTGCTTTGAACTCGATCTCGGCCCGTACAGAACCTCCGCTAGGATGATATTCTTTGTGAATATCGAACAAACGAATGTTGAAGAATGAAAACTTATATTGATAAGTGATTTGCAAGTACACTTTTACAAAAATCACTCAAATCACTTAAACATTTTATCGATAACACTTATGAACGTAGCGAAAACTAAATAATTTCACTCTCTATCTATGCACACACTATATCTCTCACTTTTTCTTAATCCAATGCCATGAAATTTGTGAGCTTTGGAGCCCTATTTAAAGAGTTCGAAAGGTTGCGTCTATCCAAACGAAGAATTGTGTCCATTGGTGAAAGATTGTATCACTTCATTGTGATTGGTTGAGAAGCTTTAATCTTATCCACAATGGATGGGCATCTATTCATGATTGGTTGACTTCTGATAAGTGTCTTTTCATTGGTAGTTAATGGCGGTTGATGGTAGTTGATCATTCTCATCTGGCAGTTGGTAGTTAAGAAGATTTGACCAAAAAACCGTCCAAGGCACGACCGTGGTATACAAGTCGCGACAGTGAATCTTTGTTTGACAATTTTTTGCTTTTAAAATGTATCAAGTCATGACCGTGAATTGTTGTCATGACCGTGAATTGTGTTTTTCTTCAGAATTCTTCTTGTAACTTCACCGATCTTCTACAGCTTCGATCCTAAGCCAAATCTTTAAGTTTCACGCATCTTTTTGCACCTTTTTTCACTCTTTTTACATAGAATTCCACTTTACATCATTTTACTCCCAAGATTTACCTAGTATCTACATCTGCACCAAAAACAACTACATACTACATGAAATCTTTTATATGAAGTATACAAATGACTTAAATTATAGTGTTTAGTGTGTGAAATTATATTGATAATAAGTGTAATTATACACTTATCATACCCCCACACTTAACTTTACCCTTGTCCTAAAGGTAAATTCAACAGAAGTGTATAAATTGGTAATCAAGTTCATACCTCACTTGGTGAAAGACTATCGCAGTGAGTACCACATTCTCACTTTGCATAAGATTCAAGTAGAAGCTCGAAATTTCCCGCAAATTAGTAATGTGCAATTTATATAGTCTAGTTGCATATCTTTGTTCTTAATGGAGAGTCAACCGAATCGCATCTTCATGTAAGTATTATATGCATACTCGAATATTTCCTTCTCTTTAGCATAATATAAAGTATAAAGGACATAGAAAGCACACTTTGATTAATTTTCTCTCAAGGCATTTTTAGGTAACCTAGGATGCTAAAACACTCTCAGTGGTTGCATTTTATGCTCCATACCACTCTCCCCTTATTTCAGTGG
>CATIWQ010515400.1:0-22073 GCA_949673415.1 Euphorbia schlechtendalii
GGAATTCGGTTCTAAGGACCAACTAGAGTTACGGAACAAAAGAAATAAGATAAATTGTAGGGTTTGGATGATAGACTGATGAATAGACAGATGCATGAATAGATTAGAGAAGATGTAAACTATATAGATATTCCCTAAGAACAAGTTTAGTAGAGAAAAACATGCAAATCAATCAAAGTTGTTTTTAACACTAGATAACTTCAATAGATACGATTCTAGATGCCCAAATATTCAATAATTCACCGCAGAGCAACACATGAAATGACATTTCTAAATCTAGGGTAAACAAATTATGACACTTATAAAAGCATGGACAATAACAATACTATGCATAATACGGGTTGCTCTAACATAGCCATATTTAGCAAGTTACCACTCCAAAAATGTTGGCTCATTGAATAGCATTATAATCACAGATCCAGTGATTATACACAATCTTGTTAACCTCGAAATCAATTTTAAAGTTAACTCGAAAGTATATAACTTTGATTTATATAAATGACGCAAGACATAATACTCGTTATGACACATAGACATATCATAAACTTCAAAATAGAAAGTATAAGTAGAAAACAAAGTAAAGTTGTAAGGTATGCAAGTGAAAGCTAAAGTTAATCAAACTGTATCCACTCTTTAATGGGAGTCATCAATTCCCATAATTCTTGCTTCTACTTTGAATTCGATTTCGACTCGTACAGAACCTCTGCTAGGAAGATATTCTTTATGAATATCGAATAAATGAATGTTGAAGAACAGAAATTTTTATTGATAAGTGCTTTTCAATTACACTCATACAACAATCGCTCAAATATATGGAGAAATCTAGTGATTAAAACAAGATTCGAATCACTTATACATTTTTCTCACTAACACTTTGAACTAGCGAAATCTATACAATTTTCACTCTTTATACACGTTATGCACTGCTATTATTCATTTCCCATGCATCTTGCTCACGAAAATGGTTGGTCTTGAACCCTATTTATAGAGTGCAAAGGGTTGCGTCTATCCAAACGAAGAGTCATATCCATTGATGAAGAGTTGCATCACTTCATTTTGATTGGATGCAAAGTTTTATCCTCATCTTCAATGGATAGGCACCTTTTTGTGATTGGATTGCTTCCAAATGGTGTCTTTACATCTGACTGTTGATGGCGGTTGATCGTTTTTATCTGGCGGTTGGTAGTTGAGAAGAGTTGACCAAAAACCATCATAAGTCGCGAGCACGATATACATGTCGTGATCTTGAACATTGGTTTTTAACTTTCTGCTTGTGAAGAATGACAAGTCGTGATCGCGTATGGGTATCACGATCGTAATATGTGCTTTTCTTCATGATTCTTCTTCGCAACTTTGCGGATTCTTGACAACTTCGATCCTAAGCCAATTCCTTGTGTTCCACACATCTTTTTGCACCTTTTTCACTCTTTTTACGTAGAATTCCATCTTTGATCATTTCACTCCCAAGATTCACCTAATTTCTACACTTGCATCAAAAATTACTACTACCATGTGAAATCTTTTATATGAAGTATAAATTGACTTTAAACCATATCGTTTTATGATTAAAAATATCATGATAATAAGTGTAATTATGCACTTATCAATCTTCCACTACCTTCTCCCCCTTTGTTACCTGGTCCTTCACAATTTGTTCAAGGCACAAGTTAAAAGAGCCGATGGTAGTTTGGAAATCCTTTTACATCCCAATGATAGCTGGCGTGATTTTTTATTCAAGCTGCTCCTTGCCATTCTGGGAAAGATAGTCTTGATCATTTAGTTCATTCAGAAGGAGATGATGACATCAAGTAAGATAGGCTATTTGATCAAAGCCTTGGTAGGCAAACTGTTAAAAACTTTACAATGAACCGTGAAAGTCTGAAGTAGAAAGTGCAATCTTCAGTTGTACCTCCATGTCAATGATTCTAGGACTGATGGAGTACATAGTTCTAGCCGTATACTCTATGTCTCATGAGTCATACATCCCTACTATCACCATTTGATTGATAAAGTTTTGCATGTCATTGACTTTATCTTTCATCAAGTTGAGCTTTTTATGGATAAAGAGACTAGTATCTGGGTCAAGAGACTCAATTGGTTTCGGAAAGAGCTTTCCCATTGTGTCAATGAGAGTATTCTACAATTTAGATACTTTTTCATCAATGTTGTTGTTGACAATCCTACAGGCAGACTCCATATACTTAGTAAGCACATCAAGGTCCAACAAGGGTTTCTTAGCTTTCTTACTAGTTTCTTCCACCTTCTTCAGTATACTATCCAATTTCTTGTCTTGGTTCACCAATAGTATGGACATGGACTCCAACACCTCAGCCATGTTGTGACCAATATCCTTAATGGTTTCCACCTCCTTATGGGTAGCTTCTATTTTGTGTCGGTGCTGATCTTGATCTTGGCTTGTTCCTCACTAAACTGATGAAGTTGTGTAACTTGTGCAACCAATATGGTGTTCAAGCTACTCAGCTGCTCAACAGTAGCGTCAATGCTATCTTTCATCTTTCCTACCACCGCATTAGCGAGGATTGTAGATGTAAGGATAGAGGAGACAGTAGCGCTAAGCTGAGTTATAGAATCAAACAGCCTAGAAAGAATTAAAGCTAATAAGTGTATTATTACACTTATTATCTTGATATTTTTAATCATAAAACGATATGGTTTAAAGCCATTTTATACTTCATATAAAAGATTTTATGTGGTATGTAGTTGTTTTTTATGCAAGTGCAGAAACTAGGTGAATCTTGGGAGTAAAATGATTAAAGATGGAATTCTATGTAAAACAAGGAATTGGCTTAGGATCGAAGTTGTCGAAGATCATTAAAAGAGCAAAGAAGAATCATGAAGAAAAGCACATGTCACGATCGTGACACCCATTCATGGCCACTACTTATCATTCTTCACAAGTAGAAAGTTAA
This sequence comes from Euphorbia schlechtendalii, assembly GCA_949673415.1. Taxonomy (NCBI): domain Eukaryota; kingdom Viridiplantae; phylum Streptophyta; class Magnoliopsida; order Malpighiales; family Euphorbiaceae; genus Euphorbia; species Euphorbia schlechtendalii. Next base: position 2,931 of record CATIWQ010515400.1, read on the forward strand.
AAACAAATGTTCACAATCATGACATGTATATCGCGCTCGTAACTTGTGACGGTTTTGGTCAACTCATCTCAACTACCAACTTCCGAATAAAAACGATCAACCGCCATCAACGGTCAGATAAAAAGACACCTTTTGGAAGCAATCAGATCATGAAGAGGTACCTATCCATTGAAGATGAGGATGAAACTTTACATCCAATCACATTGAAGTGGTGCAACTCTTAGCCAATGGACACGACTCTTCGTTTAGATAGACGCAACCTTTGCACTCTATAAATAGGGTTCAAAACCAACCATTTTCATTCATGGTATGCATGGTGGGCAATGCATGGTAGTATATGCATAGATAGAGAGTGAAAATCTTATAGATTTCGCTAGTTCAAAGTGTTAGTGAGAAAAATGTATAAGTGATTTGATTCTTATTTCGATCACTAGATTTCTCCACATATTTGGGTGATTGTTGTATTAGTGTAATTGCAAACCACTTATCAATAAAAGTTTCTATTCTTCAACATTCATTTATTCGATATTCACAAAGAATAGCATCCTAGTGGAGGTTCTGTAAGAGTCGATACCGAATTCAAAGTAGACACAGAAATTGTGAGAATTAATGACTCCCATTAAAGAGTGAATATGGTTTGATCAACTTTAGCTTTCACTTGCATACCTTACAACTTTACTTTGTTTTCTACTTATACTTTCTATTTTGAAGTTTATGATGTCTTTGTGTCATAACGAGTATTTCACCTTGCGTCATTTATATTAATCAAGTTATATGCTTTCGAGTTAGCTTTAAGAGTGATTTCGGGGTTAATAAGATTGTGTATAATCACTGGATCTGTGATTATAACATTGTTTAGTGAGCCAACATTTTTGGAGTGGTAACTTACGAAATATGGCTATGTGAGAGCGACCCGTACTAAGCATAGTATTGTTGTTGTCTAGGTTTTTATAAGTGCCATAATTCATTTAATCATGGTGAATTATTGAATATTTGGGTGTCTAGATTCGAGTTTGTTGAAGTTATTTAGTGTTTAAAACAACTTTGGTTTCTTTGCATGTTTTCTCTGCCATACTTGTTCTTAGGGAATATCTATATAGTTTACATCTTCTCTAATCTGTTCATGCATCTATCTATTCATCAGTCTATCATCCAAACCCCACAATTTATTTTATTTCTTTTGTTCCATAACTCTAGTTGGTCCTTAGAATCGAATTCCTTCCCTGTGGGATCGATATCTTTTAAAACTACATTGCAACTGTATACTTGTAGTTATCATCATTTTTCTATTTGATAATCTATACTGACAACACCTGTTCTTATTTTATCAGTAGTAAAGTGGGGAACAAGGTTTTTGACACCGTTACCGAGGATAAGCCATTCAGAATGAGTATAGCCAAAATCTTGTGAGCAAGTTTTTAGTTCCGTTGCCGAGAAGTGCAAGTGCGTTCTAAGAGATCAAATTGCCGGAGAATGGGCAATTATATTTTTGTGTCAATAGATTTAATTATTTTTAATTTTGTTTTTGGTTTTAATTATTTATATTTTGTTATTAACATATTTTTCTTGCTTATTCATTGAGTTTTCTTTCTAGCATGTGCATGCCAAGTACGCATAGTTTAGAAGAACGTTTGGCGTCTTTCGAATCAGAAATAGAACTATTTGGTAAGAGCAGAAAAAGGATAAATAAAATACAAAGAATCTCTTATCTTTCCAATATATATGTATAGTAGTATATTTTTATTTTGTTTTTGATTTTGTGTGTGTTTTTAAGTTAGTCTTGTTTTAAAATAAAAGGAAAATTTTTTTGGATTTTGAACATATAGCTATCGCGACCAGTTTCGCGCTCGTGAATTAAGTTGTCAAAACATTCTATTTCTATATAAAGAAAGTCACTATCGCGACTGTCTTTCATGATCGAGACATGTGCGATTTCATAGCAGTTATTGCTGTAATGGCTCTATTTCTAACCGTTATAAATCCAATATATCGGTTGAAATAGCAATAATTACCCTATTTCATATATATATATATATATATATATATATATATATATATATATATATATATTCTTATTTGATTTTCACAAATCAATCACTCTTTTACACAACTACAATCTCTTGCAAACAATTTTCTCTGTTTTTCCCAAATCAAACTCAAACCTTTCTTTTAACTCTTGAATTCAATTTCAATGGCTCCCAAGAAATCAGCAACAACCAAGGGAAAGAATAAGTTGGTTAATTAACAAACCAAATATGGATGTCCTTTTCCCATCTACGGTGACGAAGAAGTTGAGCGATACACAAGGATGAAGAACTTTGATATCCATGGTACACTCTTCTATGATCCTACTTTTACAATTGATGCTGGAATTCATATTGAAGTAGAGGAATACTTATTGCTATTTGGATTGGGAAGCTTTGTAAATATGCTTTTCCCGTTTAACGAGGAATGAGTCCTCTTGTTTTTTGTGACTGTTCAAGAGGATGGGAATTTCTTGAAAAGGAAATTTAGGAATGGAGGGGAAGAATATAAGTTTACTTTAATGGATTTGATTAAGTGGTTTGGTTTAGGAGAAACCTATGAAGAGATTGAAAAGGAAGAAGATTATGATCTAACGAGTGTATGGACTAAGTTAACGAGATTGGATCGATACGATGTCAAAAACTCATCCAACAAGAACATTCGTAGCAATAGTCTTCTTTACCTTCACAAGTTCATTTCTCAAAGTCTTTTCTTCCGATACAAAACTACTAAAGTGTCGATGAAAGATTTGGTTATATTGGAGTGCGCAATATCACAATTAAGGCCAAAGTTTCCGATGTATATGTTAGAATCCATCACTAGCCTTACTACACATAAAAAGGCTAAAGTTGGGGGTGCAAATACAATCTGCAGAATTATTCTGGGAGCAAAGAATCAACTGCCGTACAGATAGAATCCTAGAGAGAAATTCAACTTTATGGGAGGAGGTTATATGAAGTGAACAGGAATAGTTAAGGAGGAAGAAGGAAAATTTATGTTTCTACCATGTGGAGTAAGGGTTAGGAAGCTAAGACCGACAAAGGAATATACTTCTGGAGAAAACCAACCCAATAAAGGTATTGAAGAAGTTCAAATCGGAAGTAGTGAAGCAAGACAAACCTCTGGGAGTACACATGCTGATGAAGATACTTGGAGAGGAAAGTTCATCGATGATGTCAATAAAGCTTGTCTTGATATCGCTTCTATACAGCAAGATATTCGTCAACTTACACAATCCAACATTTCTTTGAACCTTAAGTTAATTTCATACTTCAGAATGAAGAATATGGATATCTCGCCGAGTCCTCCATATTCAAGTTCGGATGATTGAAAATGGGTTCAATTTCTTTTTCTTTTTATTTTCTTTTCATTTGTGTGTTTTTTGAATTTGTTTTTCATATTTAGTAAACTCTCTCATAATGAGATGGCCACCGTGAGTGGCCAAGAATTGTTGCCATAATTCAGCCATTCCTAGTTGTTGGAGGATGGCATTCCCTATGCTTGGATAAGAGCTATATTGCCCCCGGGGAACCTGGAATTGTGAGGCCATTGACATACTCCATTCGGGAATAGGCTGTTGGGTCATTCCTTGGTAGAAAGGCCCTGGTGCGAACGCCGACTGCCCAATTTATCCCGGGAAGAATTGATTTTGGGAAGGTTTGGAAAAGTTATATCCTAGCTGCTTAATCTAAGTTTGGTTCAACTGACTTTGTCCTGCCTTGAACTGATAAAAGGTAATAGGATTTGTGTGCACTGCATGTGACGTAGGAGGTCCCCCTGTTTCAGGCTAACTAGTTGGACTGCCATATTTAAGGGTAACCTCCGTGCTGGATACCACATTTTGAGCTCTGCCGACGTGTTGACGAATAACTGATGCTAGTTGTTCACTATTTGTAAAGGCGTTCAAGGCAGTTGCAATCTCGGCGCTCACCGATGATTAATGTGTCTATTGAGAATTTTTTTCCGTAAGGACAGGGTGATCTTCACCCACAACTTCTTCTTATGGATTGGCTATGAAAGACACAAGTTGAACTGAATCTGAATTAGAACCTGAGTACTCACTTGAGTTAGTGTACGGAACCCTCTCTAGATTGGCCACGATTGGAGAAATGCGGACCAGGAGACGAGCAGCCCTTTTCCAAGCCCCCCCTTTCGATATATAAGTAGAAGATCAGACCATGCATTAGGGATTTATGACATGATTCATGATGCGAAAAATGCGTGGGACGTTTAATGTTATGGCTGCATTCAAAGGGGTTAGCATGCCATGATGTGAGATAAATAATATGCTTGTCAATCCATTTGAAATAAACAGGTTAGTCATTAGGTAAATATAAGAATAGGTGGAAATGAAAATCTAACACCTGGGGTTGGATTTGAGATCTGTATGATGTCTGTGTGTCATCATAACGTGAATGGTGTATATGAAGTGACTAAATTACCATGTGGTAATAAGTCAATAGTTTTAGATTTCGTACTATAACTAGATCTTATGGAATGACAAGGTCAAAATTATTTCAGGGAAGTAGTGTGACATACCTTGATGAAATGAAAATAACCACTGCATGTAGCTATTGAATGAATGATTTGGTTATTTTACCTAATTAGGGTGGAGTTTTGAATGTCTGTGTGGTCATCGCTATTTGAGGGTATGTGGTGAAGTACAAATCATTGCCCCGTGTGGGTGGATGGTTCGGGTATTAAGCATATACCCTTGAGGATTTGGTAAGGTAAGGTTTTTGAAATAAGTTCTCCCCATGTGGGCTTAGGTTAAAACACCAACTAAGATATCACCTGATGTGTGGAAAATGGTTTTGGTAAGTATTTGCCCCATTTTGGGCTATGTGGTATGCGTGATTGCCCCGTGTGGGCTATGAGTTGGACGTCGAGTGGACATCTCAAAGATGATGTTTGAGATATGTTATTGCCCCTTGTGGGCTAAGTGTCAAATGTCAAGTGGACATCACACTGTGAGCGGATGACACGGAGCGGTGGGCCGAGAGTGTGCGGAATGAGAGGTGTGGTCCACCGGGGTGTTTAGAAAATAAAGCATCGGGTCATGGACCCGTAAAAAAGGTTGAAAGAGAAAGCGAAAACATTTTAGATTGGTCGAACCTGTATTTGCCGTCTCTTAGTGCGGAGTCACCACCTAGATTAGCTCTTTCCAAAAATTATAGTTCTGTAAGGCTTAACGTCCGGGGGATGGCCCACTAAGACATAAAGATTCGGGTCCGGGACTCAAAAGCTTACCCTTTTGGCGTAAATCCACTTCGGCTTATCCGTATGATCCCCAGGAGAGTTCCTTGTTCATTTTTATTTATTTTTTGTTTGAATGGAAAATAAGTGTTTATTTATCCAAAAGATAATCAGACTCGGGTTCTAAATTTGTTTTAGACCCGAGAACATCTGAGGATTTTTTCTAAAAAGAAATAATAGAAGAAATAGATGAAAGAGAGTTGATTTGAAAATCAAAAGTTTTGGAATCCAAACGTGTTTTGGATCCGAATCATCTAAGAAAATTTGAAAGAAAATATTTTGTAGTTTTTTCCTCAGAAAATCAAATTTTTCTCTGAAATTTCGAGCCCCCTTCAATCCAAAAATATCCCGAATTTATAGAAATTAGGGATGGGCGTAAGCCTAGCTCTTTGGAGAGTCCAGCGAGCTCGCTGGACTCCCCAACGAGGCTAGCTGGAGAGCCCAGCGAGCCTCGTTAGGCTCTTCAGTCGCTAGAGAGTCCAACGAGGCTCGCTGGGCTCTCTAGCGAGCTGCTAGAAATTCCAGCGCTTGTTGGGAGCCAACGAGCCCATTTCGATCCGATTATTTATTTATTTAATTTATTATTATTTTTTTCAAATTGATTTATTAATTAATTAACTTACATCAAATTTTTATTTTTTTCCAAAAAAATCAAGTCTCTAACACAACTTGGCGACGAGGAACACTCCCATTCGAAGATCTTCAAATAATCGAAAATTGTGTGATTCGAGGATAAAAATCCCGAAATGCCATCATCATTGAAAGCGTGAGCTGGTACAAAATCCCGTGCTCACAATTGCCCCTTGTGTGATAATTGCTAGTTGTATAACCAGTATGATTTAACGAAATGAGCGAAGGTATTGAGAATATACCTAACCGGTGCGGCTGGTGGTATCTTTGTCCCTAATTGGTGATGATGTGGGCCTTCCTCTCTGGCATCGTGTCCTTGCGAGATTATCCGTTTCTCTCTTCGAAGATTATTTGGCATTTACTACCCCTTGTGGGTGGGTCAACCATTTCTTTCTGCGGCATTCCTTTAATAATCTGCAACCATTTCTTTCTTTGGTTAGGGTCATTTTGTTCCCTTGTGAGTTGACCTTCGATTGATTTTATCCATTGGAACTGCGGTTGTAGGGTGCCTAAATCCATTTCAAAAGCGACCCTATGATAACCGTTTCTTCCTTTGATTGGAAAATGAGACTATTTATTTCTTCAGCCATCGAGATAACCGTTTCTTTCTTCGGAAATATTTTGTATAGGATGTTAACTTGCTTCCTGTGACAAATTAGTAAAGGTGCAATGTTAATACATTTTGTGATACATGTTCAAATTATTTAACTGAGTTTATACGAACCCTTCAACTAAAAATGAAAACATGAGGAAGAAATGAGCTTGATAAGAAATTCAGGGGTGTCCCGAAAACCACTTCTTTTGTTTAGGAGGCTTTTGTAGTGTTGTAATGTTGCGAAACCTAAATTGGCTTGAATTGACTTTAGGCTTGAGTGGGCCATCGTCCTTCTTGGTGCATGCAGACTCCTCAAGTGGAGGTGGAGTTCCTTGTTTACTGAGATGGTGTTGGCCTGGTTTGGCATCGTCTTTACCTATAAATGATCGTGATGTGAATGTAATGTATGCATGATTTATGCATGAACAATATTTATCACATGATGTATGTTTATCTGTTGTAGGTGTTGTGGGCTTTATTCATTGAAGAGCCTTCTCTTGTGCTGGTGCATGGTTGCCCTTAGGGTTTGTCTTGTTAGGGATTCCGTGGATGACTCCCTTGGAGTGACGACCATGGGTTTGTTGAATCTGGATGAGTCGTTGATCCTACATTATGTCGGCGATGATCGCTTGGAAACCATTTGCTTGTCACATACCGTTCCGATGAGGATATGATGAATTTGATATTTCTTTGGTTCTAATTTCTGCATAGACCGCCCTTGTGGGTTTTCAATCTATCGAACCTTATCTTAATTTTTGCATGGACAGCCCTTTCAGGTTTTCTATCAAGCAGACTCTTCTTTGTTTTACTTTTTCATTCTTTTGGATGTTTTACTTGCGATATTCTACCATTGGCATGCAAGAAATCAAAATAAGCATATGCATAAAGCTTCAGCAAAAATGACAATTCATTGATGAACTTAATAGGGGTATAAAATGTTTCAAATGATTTGACTCCTGCCATTGATTAGCCCTCTCAGGTTTTTTAACCAATGTGGTTCTCTCGATGTCCTAAGTTTTTCCTGAGCCGCCCTTTTTTGGTTTTCAACTCAGTAGTTTCCTTTTCTATTTTGAAAAGAAGCCCTAATTTTTGCTCAACTAACCGAGTGTTAATTGACAGGCTAATTACAAATTTATTTTTTGTTCGTACTGCTTTTTATCAATTTATTTCTTTCACCTATGCATGATAGCAATTGTGTAAGACTTGGTTGATTAGGTAGATCGGCTGCCGTCCTTGTCCACGACTTCAATTGTTATCTATCTCATTCAGCCTTTCTGATCGATTGGTTGGTGCTCGCGCAACTTTGCTAGCTTGAGGTGTATGTGATGATGGGTCTTGATTATCAGCCTAATGATTGCCCCACATATGTTAGCGAGCCATGTGAAGGAGTTGTTGACATGTTCAAAGATATGACTCCTTTTTGTTTTTAAAATTACGCTTGTTGTTTGACCCTTTAGAGGGGCTTCAATTTTCTTTGGTCATTTTGCTTGATTGCCCCATGAATGGTGGTGGAGTTGTTGACTTGTTCAATGATCTGACTCCTTCTTTATGACATTGCATCGGTGGTTTGGTCTTTGTTGACAATTTGACCTTATCCTACCTTTGATCGTTTTGATCTTTATGTGCGTCGTTCCCTTAATTGACTGAGTCAGTGGACGTTTCATGCTTGGAGATCTTTCCATTGATCTTTCGTCTATTTAGGATGAAGCAATTGCTATTACGCGTTGTCTAAGTACATGTGTTTATCTCTCACTTTCTCTCAAGAGTCAAATCATTTGAATTTATTGCGACTTTGGGGAATCCATTTATACCCAAATTAATTTCATGACATGATGTGTCACATGTGCTAAAAACATTATGTGTATGCTTATGAGAATGTGTGATGTCATCGATAGAGTATCAAGCAAGTAAACAAAGTTTAATTTATTCGAAAATTCAAAAGCCTCGTTGGGTAAAGTAGCTAAATGCTAATTTATTACATCATCAATCATGGGTTCTTCTAGCGCCCCTCAGATGTGTCCATGGATTCAAAGTGCTCCATCTTATCTGCCTTCTCAAACACTTCTTGATAGCTCGAGAAGATGTCGAATCTAAACTTGTTCCTGTATGATGGTAGTGCACCATCCAGAAGTTTGGTTATCATCTCCGGTAGACTTAAGCAAGCTCGAAGCCTGACCTGTGTGGCCATCCAACGTGCAAAGTAGGATTTGAAGCTCTCACCTTGTTCTTGCCTTATAGCCTCTAGATGTTGCATTGTGGTTTCCATTTGAGAGTTGAAACCATAATGGCCCATCATAGCCTGAGTAAGGCTATTCCAATCAGTAGCTATATCCAGCGAAAGGTTGTTGTACCATTCATTGACTGGGTGGCCCAAGGTGACGATAAAGAGCTTAGCCATCATCCATTCACTGACCCTTAATGCTCTCATCATAGTTTGATAATGCGCTAAGTGGGCGTATAGATCGCCAGATCCCACATACTTTTCAAATTACGGCATTGAGTTTAGGGGTAAGCTGTCTTCATCCCCAATTATCGATTGCGTAGGGTATGTGTTCATTAGATGAGCACCGTGAGTGGCCAAGAACTATTGCCACAATTCTACCATGCCTGGTTATTGGAGGATGGCATTCCCAATGTTTGGATAGGAACCATATTGCCCCTGGAGATATGCCGCAAAATTGGGCAGTTGAGGTGTTTGAAACTGTGAGGCAACCGACGTACTCCAGCTAGGAATATGTTGTTGGGTCATTCTTTGGTAAAAAGGTCCCGGTGCGAACATTGGCTAACCAGGCTACCCCTAGAAGAATTGGTTACCAGATTGCTACTGGAAAGGATTAGCGAAGTTAAATCCTGGCTGCCCAAACTAAGCCTAATTCAGCTGACTTTATCTAGCCCCGAACTGATAAAAGGCTATAGGATTTGGGTGAAATGCATGCGAGGTAGGAGATCCCCCTATTTCGGGCCATCTAATTGGACCACCATTGTTAAGAGTGACCTCCGGGCTGGACACCACATTATGAGCTCTCCCAGCGTGTTGGCGAATGAGTGATGCTAGCTGTTCCCTGTTGGCAAAAGTATTTAAGGCAGCTACAATCTCAGCGCTCACTGACGACTGTTGAAAATTTTGTTCCGTAAGGACAAGGTGATCTTCCCCCGCACCTTCTTCTTATGGATTGGCCATGAAAGACGTACGTTGAATTGAATCTGAATTAGAACCCTATTCCTCACTTGAGTCAATGTACGGAACCCCCTCTAGATTGGCCACGATTGGAGAAACACGGACCAAGCGATGAGAAGGCCTTTTCCAAACCTGGATACACAAGCAAAGGATCAGACTATGCATGTAAGATTCATGATATGATTCGTGATATAGGAAATGCATGAGATTTTTAATGTTATGGCTGCATTCACAAGGGGTTAGCATGCCATGATGTGAAATAACATGTATGTCAATCCATTTAAAACAAACAGGTTAGTCGTTAGGTAATGATGAAAATAGGTAAAAATGAAAATCCAATATATGGGGTTGGATTTGAGGTCTATATGATGCCTATGTGATATCGTAAAGTGAATGATGTATATGAGTTGACCAAGTTACCCCGTGTGGTAATAGGTTGAAAGTTTGAGGTTTCATATTATGACTAGGTCTCATGAGGAGGTCAAAATTATTTCGGGTAAGTAGTGTTGCGTACCCTAATGAACTAAAAACAACTACCGTATGTAGTTATCCAATGATTTGGTTATTTTTACCTCATTTGGGTGGAGATTTGGATGCTTGTGTAGTCACCGCTATTTGAGGGTATGTAGTGATACATGAATTATTACCCCATGTGGGCAAATGATTCGGGTATGAAGAGTATACCCTTGAAGATTTGGTAAGGTAAGACTTTTGAAGTAAGTTCGCCCCGTGTGGGCTTAGGTTAAGACATCAACTGGGATATCCTTTAATGTGGGAAATGGTTTGGGTAGGTATTTACCGTGTTTGAGCTTTTGGTGTGTATAATTGCCTTGGAAGGGTAGTGAGTTGGATGTCGAGTGGACATCTCATATGTAACATGTGGGATATATTATTACCCTATGCGGGCTATGAGTTAGATATCGAATAGACATCTCATAGATAATGTGGTGGAAATGATATTGCCCCTTGCGGGCTAAGTGTCGGATGTCAAGTGGACATCATGCAATAAAAGAAGGGTATGTTTACCGGATGTCAAGTGGACATAGTCGAAAGGGGTACTTGATGTCCCTAAGTGGCTTTATGTTGTCCTAGGATGACACGATCTAGTAGTCAAATAATCCTAAATATATGTGACACCGATTTGGCATGATAATGAGAAGATGCTATGTTACATCACTATAAGTGTGTGCATTCAAGTGTCTGCACTAAAATTCGTGGTTAGCATGACATTTGTACAATAATAAGCACGTAGCACAAAGCATGCAACGTCCAAACTTCCAACCATATAACTCTCGCATGTAGGGTTTTTGGCTAGTCTCTATCCTAAGTTTTGTTCATCTTAGTACCAAGGAGCGCACCTGCAATCGTTTGTTGGGTAACTCCCTATGGAAAATGCGCACGGCTTATTTACATGAGGTTTGTAGATAGGTTGTTGATGTAGAAGGTTCTTGTTGTACTAAAATACACTCCAAGCCTCTAACAAGGGAGGTACATGCGATATGGCAACAAGTGATCCACCCGCTCAAGTACTATCTTTTCTTAGGGAGGTAGATTAGTACAAGAGAAAGTTTTGCAGTAATTGGGTACCTTAGACTTATGAGCTAATCCCCTCTATTACAATGTGAAATTATGAATATGTCATAATCAAGAAGATACGAAATAATGTGATCAATAATTTTCGGCATTTATCTAAAATCTAAAACCTTTTAAAAAAAGTTTTTAGAAAAATCCCTAGCGAAGTTGCCATTATGAGCGAACGAATGGAGAGGTGGGCTGAGAGCGCATGGAATGAGAGGCACGGTCCACCGGGTTGTTTAGAATAAAAAGCACCAGGTCATGGACCCGTAAAAAAGGTTGAAAGAGAAAGCGAAAACATTTTAGATTGGTCGAAACCCGAATTTGCCATCTCTCAGTGTGGAGTCGCCACCTGGATTAGCTCTTTCAAGGAATTAGAGACCTGTGAGGCTTAACGTCCGGGGGACGGCCCACTAAGACACAGAGATTCGGGTCCGGGATAAGTTGCTTATTTCTTCTTATGTGATCACACTATATTACATTTATAGAAAACCGTATTTCTTAATTGCTCATATTCGCACTTAAGTCGTTTTGAAGTTATTGTGCATGATTCACATATGTGCGGAAAATAATAAATCCATACACAAAGCGGTAAATAAATGCGAAAAAGTAAAGATTAGAGGTTACATAACCTCGGGAGATGCAACCGCCCGCCTAATCTATTAATTACATTTCCCAAAATATAATATTTGCAATACTTGAAGGAAAAATAAATTCCTAGGCATACATCTAACCTGCATCCACAACGGTTAGCACGAGATATGGCACAATATTTACACATATGTTTGATTTGATTTTGAGAAGGCCCGTGTGGCCTAATTAAAACATCGATGGTTTGAAGTTCTTATTTTAAATAAAAATGGTTTATTTTTTTTACACATATGTTGGTCAATTTTTATTAGTAAAAATGAACGCATGGCAAAATCTGAGGCATGTTATCTGGGAATAATTTGTATTCCCTTTGTGGGGGTATTCTAATATGGATTTCCATTAATAAAGAAATTACAGATGAAAAGAAGAAAATTACAACATTTCAATAATAATATAATTCTAGGTCCACAAATAAGATCAGAAAAAGATGACGCAAACGATGAGTATGGAATCCACAGTTCTAGGAACTCAGAGGCTTACCCTTTCGGCGTTAATCCACTTCGACATATCAGTATGATCTCCAGGAGCGTTCATCATTCATTTTGATTTAGTTGTGGTTTAATTGGAAAATAAGGGTTTATTTATCCAAAAGATAATCAAACTCGGGTTCTAAATTTGTTTTAGACCCTAGAATATCTGAGAATTTAAGAAGAAAATTAGATGAAGAATGATTTGAAAATAATTAAAAGTTGGAACCCAAAAGTGTTTTAGATCCAAGAAAATATTGGAAGAAGTGAAAGAAGAATTTTCTCTGAAATATCGAGCTCCATTCAATCAAAAAAAGTCCTGAATTTTTAAAAATTTGGGATGGTGTAAGCCTAGCTCGTTGGAGAGTTCAGCGAGCTTGCTGAACTCTCCAGCGAGCATCATTGGAGAGTCCAACAGCCTCGCTGGACTCTCCAGCGAGTTTTCTCACTGGGGATTCCAGCGAGGTTCCTCGCTAGAGAGTCCAGCGAGGTCGCTGGACTCTCCAGCGAACCTCACTAGACTCCTCAGCGAGGTTCCTCGCTGGAGAGTCCAGCGAGGTGCTGGAATTTCCAACGCTCGCTAGGAACTAGCGAGCCATGGGCTCGCCCATTCAGCGAGCCCATTTCGGTCCGATTTTTTTTTCTAAATCAATTTTTTTATTTTGTTATATATTTTTCTTTTTAAATTGATTTATCAAATTTTTATTTTTTACCAAAAGAAATTGAGTCTTTAACTCAACTTGATGACGAGGAACATTCTCATTCGAAGATCTTCAGACAACGGAAAATTATGTGATTCGAGGATAAAATGTCCAAAAATCCATCATCACTGAACACGCGAGTTGGTACAAAATCCCATGCTCACAAAGCCAAAAAGCTTATTCCCCACTTCTCTATCAATAAGTTAACAGTTCAAAATACGAACAAGTGTTGTCAATACCGCTTATCTAAATAGAAAAATGGTGACCACTGCAAATATACAATTTCGATGTAGTTTTAAAAGATATCGATCCCACAGGAAAGGGATTCGGTTATAAAGACCAACTAGAGTTACGGAACAAAAGAAATAAGATAATTTGTTTTGGATGGTTGGATGAATTGTATGATAGACTGATGAATAGACAGATGTATGAACAGACTAGAGAAAATGTAAAATATAAAGATATTCCCTAAAAACATGTTTAACAGAGAAAAACATGCAAAATCATCAAGAATATTTTATACACTAAATAACTTCAACAAATAAGGTTCTAGATGCCCTAATATTCAATTATTCACCACAGAGCAACACATGAGATGACTTTTCTAAATCTAGGGTAAACGAATTATGACACTTATAAGAACCTAGATAACAAAATTACTAAGCTTAGTACGGGTCGCTCTCACATAGCTATTTTTAGCAAGTTACCATTCCAAAAATGTTGGCTAGCTAAATAGTGTTATAATCACAGTATTGTTAACTGGAAAGCATATAACTTGATTAATATAAATGACGCTAGATGAAATACTCGTTATGACACATAGACATATCATAAACTTCGAAATAGAAAGTATAAGCAGAAAACAAAGTAAAGTTATAAGGTATGCAAGTGAAAGCTAAAGTTGATCAAACTGTATCCACTCTTTAATGGGAGTCGTCAATTCACGCAATTCCTGCATCTACTTTGAATTCGGTCTCGACTTGTATAGAACCTCCTCTAGGATGCTATTCTTTCTGAATTCGAATAAAAAAATGTTGAAGAACGAAAAATTTTATTGACAAGTGCTTTGCAATCACACTCATACAACAAATGCTCGAATTTGTGTAGAAATATAGTGATCAAAATAGGAATCGAATCACTTATACATTTTTCTCACTAAGACTTTGAATGTAGCGAAATCTAGATATTTTCACTCTCTATCTATACACGCATACTATCAATCAATGCCTTCTATTCATGCCATTCCATGCACCATATAACCCACAAGAGAAATTGGTTGATTGAATCCTCTATTTATAGAGTGTGAAAGGTTGCGTCTATCCAAATGAAGAGTTGTGTCTATTGGTGAAGAGTTGCATCACTTCATTGTGATTGGATGCAAAGTCTTATCTTTATCCATAATGAAAAGGCACCTTTTCATGATTGGTTGACTTCTAAAAGGTGTCTTTTCGTCTAGTAGTTGATGGCGGTTGATAACGGTTGATCGTTGTTATCTAGCGGTTGGTAGTTGATAATAGATAACAAATAACTATCACAAGTCGCGATCGTGAATCACATGTTGCTATCGTGACTAATAGTTAACAACTTTCATTTTTGAAGAATAACAAGACGCAACCGTGAATGGGTGTTCCGACCGTGAATTCTTACAACTTCACCTATCTTCGACAGCTTCGATCCTAAGCCAAATCCTTATGTTTCACGCATCTTTTTGCACCTTTTTCACTCTTTTTACATAGAATTCCACTTTTGATCATTTTACTCCCAAGATTTACGTAGTTTCTTCATTTGCATAAAAAACAACTACATACCATGTGAAATCTTTTATAAGAAGTATAAAATGAAACAAAACCATATTGTTTTATGATTGAAAATATCATGATAATAAGTGTAAATATACACTTATCACATAACGAGTATTTTATCTTGCGTCACTTATATTAATGAAGTTATATGCTTTCAAGTTGACTTTAAGAGTAGTTTCGGGGTTAACAAGACTGTGTATAATCACTGGATTTGTGATTATAATGTTGTTTAGTGAACCAACATTTTTGGAGTGGTAACTTGCTAAATATGGCTATGTAAGATCGACCCGTACTAAGCATATTATTATTTTTATCCAGGTTTTTATAAGTGTCATAGTTCGTTTACCCTAGATTTAGAAAAGTCAATTCATGTGTTTCTCTGCGGTGAATTATAGGATATTTGGGCATCTAGAACTAAGTTTATTGAAGTTATCTAGTGCATAAAACATTCTTGATTATTTTGCATATTTTACTCTACTATACTTGTTCTTAGGGAATATCTATATGCCTTGCATCTTTTGTAATCTGTTCATGCATTTGTCCATTCACCAGTCTACGTACCATTCAAACCTTCAACTTATTTTATTTTCTTTTGTTCCATAACTCTGGTTGATCCTTAGAACAGAATTCCTTCCCTGTGGTATCAATATCTTTTAAAACTACATCGCAACTGTATACTTGCTGTTATCATCATTTTTCGATTTGATAAGCGGTACTAACAACACACTGTTCATATTTAGAACTTTTATATTGTCAATAGAAAAGTGGCGAAAAATCACCAGTCTACCCTGGACCCGTACTGTGATCGTTTTGATACTTTCTTGGAGAGGTTCTTCAAGGCTCCTTCTGCCTGTCATCGCATCAGAGATTTGTTCGGGGATGACCTGAGAGGTTAGGTATTGTGTTATAGCATGCTAGTCAAATATTAGACTGGTTGATGGTCTATTTCGATGGTCGAGGTTCCATTATACGTCCGATCCTTTGTAATTACCCTACTGAGTGTGACCTTCTCCCTGTTCCCAAATAGCGAGATCAACTATGGGTTGATTGAGCGCTTGGTAGATTTGGACAGCGTTAATTACCTTCACTGGCCCTGGGCGATCTTAGCCCAGACATATTTTGCTCTTGATCTGGTCACGCGGGCTCACTTGAGGTCATTACGATGCTGCTCCGTGGTTCTCCAAGGAGCATTTATTCATTTTGCAATTTGTGAATATTGGTTATTTTTAATTATCCTTGACTGACTTTTTGATCTTGCAAGCATGGGCTTTCTTTTGCAGTTTCCTTCCTGCCCCACGATTTACCGATAATCTTGACGATACCCCTTGCATGGCCCGGATTTGTTCAGCTTTCGAGGGAGATATATTGGACTCTACAGGCTATTATCAATACCTTTGCATTTTGACACTCAAGCAGGTGAGGATTTTTGTTTTGGTAGATAAGACTACATTCGTCTTTACTCAAAACTCACCCTCTTTTGACTTCGCTATTTTTTAGGTGGATTACAACCCCTGGAGGGGGCTCCCTAGCTATCATATGGCGAAGGAGATCAGGAGGGAGGTGGATCGGAGTCGATTTATTTTAGAGGGACCTAAGACCCACGAGTGGTACTTGGGTGAGCGTATCTAGTTCTAGCGGACCAAGCCAATGGCTGAGAGATCCCTCCCCTGCCTCCCACCGGACTGTTCTAGGTGCACTTAGTGATCACCGATGCCGAGAAGAGGTAGTTGTTCTTTGAGGAGAATGATGTGAGGTTCTCTGGTCAGTATGGCAATTACGTGGAGTTCATTCGGGAGAGGCTGCTCCCACTTCATCCGTTGACCCAGCCCGAGGAAGCGTGACCTCCCCATGATCTGAGAGTCAGGGAGTTGACACTTCCAATGCGGGTGCTAGTGGCATCAGCATAGGCTGTCGGGTTTGAAAGCTGTGTTAATTATTTTATTTATATCGACCTTGTTTCTGATCGTTTGTCTATCCTTGTAGGAGGCCGCCCAGAAGAGGCCCCGTGTTCCTGTTTTGAATGCTTCGGTCGGGGGTGCAAGCACGTCTTCTTTTGGTGTTATTGAGGGAAGGTTAGCGATTCCTCTTGACTTATCTTTTTATTTGATGGGTTTTATGGGGACCGAGCTATAGGTGCCTCTCCTGCAAAGCTACCACACATTAGCCTATGATCCTTCTAACACCACTCATGTGAGTCTTTGATTAAACATCTTATCTTCAACTGTATTGTAGCGGTTTCGGGGTGTTTGACATTTGTTTATTATTTTTAGAGGTTGCATGTGAGATGATGGATCGAGTAGCCAGACATTCCCTTTCGTTGAGGGATATGATGTATCTACAAAATGGAGTTACACACGTAAATTCCTTTTCTCGACCTGTTATATGCTTAACTTTGCATGAAATGTTATGTTTTTATTTATATGGACATGATTTTCATTATATGTTTCTATGATTGTAGACAATGGCAGCGAGGGGCAATGAATACGAGCAGCGCTACCAGGAGCTCGATAGTTGTTTCCAAGCTTTAGACATTCATCACCAGGACCAGGATTCTCGTTACCGGGGCTTAGATAGTAGTCACCAGGAGTTGGGTGCTCATTATCAGAGTCTGGATACTAGCTATCAGAGTTTGGAGCCCAACATCAAGAATTGTTGCGGTAAAATACAGCAGCTGATCAGGCTCGAGCAAATGAGCGAGCTGCTACCTCGAGTTTTGCCCACTCTCTTGAGTTTGACCTTAGCGCTCTACTTGACGAGCCAGACACTAGGCCATACTTACCCTTGATTGGGATGTCAGCTTTCTCCATGCTCCACAACCTCCTCCTGCATCTGGTCCGGCCGATGATGCTTCTGAGAGTCTATGTCCCGAGGATTTTGAGATATCTACAATGGTGCTTCGAGATTCAGTGGGTGGAGATGATGTAAAGGTGACACTTTCTTAGGGGCTCTCATTTTGCTTTAGTTTTGTTTTCTTTCTTTTCGAACCAGATCTTTAGATAGACTTTTCTTGTAGACTTTCAACAACTCTGATTTTATGAAAGAAAAGAAGACTTTGGCCATTGTGCGCTAAGCCTTCGCTTGTTGTGTTTTGGTTTTTGATAAGTGTATAGTTCCACTTATGATCATGATATTTTTAATCATAAAACGATATGGTTTAAAGACATTTTATACTTCATATAAAAGATTTCACGTGGTATGTAGTTGTTTTTTATGCAAGTGCAGAAACTAGGTGAATCTTGGGAGAAAAATGATCAAAGATGGAATTCTATGTAAAAAGAGTGAAAAAGGTGCAAAAAAATGCGTGGAATACAAGGAATTGGCTTAGGATCAAAGTTGTCAAAGATCGGCAAAGTTGCAAAGAAGAATCATGAAGAAAAGCACATGTCATGATCGTGATACCCATTCGCGGTCACGACTTGTCATTCTTCACAAATAGAAAGTTACAAACCAATGTTCACGATCACAACATGTATATCGCGCTCGCGACTTGTGACAGTTATGGATAACTATTCTCAACTTCCAACCGCCGGATAAAAATGATCAACCACCATCAATTATCAAATGAAAAGACACCTTTTAGAAGCAATCCAATCACGAAAAGGTGCCTTCTATTGAAGATGAGGATGAAACTTTACATCCAATCTCATTGAAGTGATGCAACCCTTCGCTTATAGACACGACTCTTCATTTGGATAGACACAATCCTTCGCACTCTATAAATGGAGTCACAAACCCAACCATTTTCTTAGAGTGGGCAATGAATAGTAACAGTGTATAACGTATATAGAGAGTGAAAGATATTGATTTCGTTAGTTTAAAGTGTTAGTGAGAAAAATGTATAGGTGATTCGATTCTTGTTACGATCACTAGATTTCTCCACATATTCAAGAGATTATTGTATGAGTGTAATTGCAAAGCACTTATCAATGAAAGTTTTTGTTCTTTAACATTCATTTATTTGATATTCACAAAGAATAGCATCCTAGCAGAGGTTGTGTACGAGTCGGTACCAAATTCAAAGTAGACGCAGAAATTGCGGGAATTGACGACTCCCATTAAAGAGTGGATACGGTTTGATTTTCTATTCCACCAACATACTTCACGCGTGTGTATTTTGATGGTCATCCACATAGCAAGCTACGTTAGCACAATGGGGTAAAGTGACGTGTTTTAGACAAGTACAAGGGGTTATCTGTCACATCCCAAAATTCAGGGTGGCCACAGCCTTTTTTGGACAAGTTCAAGGGGGTGTAGATTCATATAT
>CATIWQ010515485.1:0-13403 GCA_949673415.1 Euphorbia schlechtendalii
GTTTTTTTAACTTTTAAGGAGTTTAAAAATAAGTAGTTAAGTGTTTCTGTAAAACGATTTTTAAGTCATTAAAAGTGTTTCTTAAAATTGAATTTTAAGTCACTTTTAAGTTGTTGAATCTTGAAAAGACTATAAAGTATAAGTTTTATAAAAAGGTATTTGGTTTTGAATATAATATAAGGGTAATATTGTAATTTGTTTGGTCAAAAAGTAAATTTGAAAAAAAGTCACTTTTTAAAAGTAAGTATTAACTACTTCTTACTTTTTACTAACTTTTTTAAATTGAAAAAAGTTTAGAGAAATATTAAACTAACTAACTTTTAATTTAAAATTCTACTTTTAAACAAGTTTGACTAATTTTTAAGTTTAGAGAAAAACCCCCAAAATAATCGAACTAGACGAAGTTCAGACAACAATAAATCGATCAAATTCCTGATACTATAAAGTTTGGAGACAAATTGTGAAATTTCATGTAATGCTTTTAGTGGGACTCGAAGATTTTTAAAATAGTGTTAGCATTCATTGCATACCTATAAAATGAAAGGTAGTAGGCTGAATTCCTTCTGAAGCATAAACCTACAATCTTATAAATTACACTAGTGGACCAACAAGCATGAGAAAGTGGCACTAAAGAGATGGCCTAAGTAAAGACACTTAGATTTAAGAGGACAGATATGCATGATATCATGTTACTGGTGTAGGTTGTTTTCTATGTTCTGTTCTTTGTGATAGCTGTGATGAGTTACCAATGATTTTTTGAAGCAAGTTGCAGAAAGATCTGTGGGAGATATTGAAGCATAAGAAAAGACCATTTGATAAGACTTCAAATGGGCCCACTTTAACTGTTACTACACACGGCCATAAGTTCAACCCATGTGTTCTTAGTATACTCAAAAGGGTACTTCTAACATAGCCCATCCATTTATGTCCCCACATTAAATTCATCTCATAAACATTAAACTTCTCACTTCATTACATCTCTTTGATTGATTCCATAACCAACCCATCAATCAAATCACTTCATCGCGCCCGATTCACTTCCTTTAACGACTCAGGTTCCTAAAGAAGCAGCGCAAAAAGTAGAATGCCTGACCAAAGAGTGGTCAATAGTAACAGGTTGATAATTGAATCCCACGTCATAAATAAAATGAGAGTAACTAGGTTTAAAGTGTATAATGTCATCAAAATCATGAGCTAAAGCAAGAGTTTTCTTGTTGTGAATATCAACTCAGCTTTTTTTTCTTTATGCCTTTCTAATCAAAAGGACACATCACAATGTTCCATTGCCACTTAAAAAAACCCCATTAAATTCCAAAAGCCTAATAGCAACTCAATTACATGCCAGCAAAAAATGGAGAAGTTTGAAGCAGAGAAAACAGTTGAAAATCAACAGAAAACACAGCCCAAAGACACTTACAAGATTGCATATATAATCCACTTCTTACTTGGTGCTGGAAATCTCCTACCATGGAATGCATTCATCACAGCCGTCGATTACTTCGGTCATCTCTATCCAACAGCCCACATTGAAAGGGTATTTTCAGTAGCATACATGAGTTCATCTGTTGCGATTCTAGTCGTGGTCATGAGTTTGGGCGGTTGGAGCAAGAGTTTGAGTTACGGGTTAAGAATGAACTTGGGATTTTGCTTGTTCATTGTTTCTTTAGTAGTAGCTCCAACAATTGACTGGGCTGGCAGGCCTAAAGGAGCGTACAGTGTAACTGTCGCATCGGTTGTGGTTTGTGGGTTAGCTGATGGGTTGATTGCAGCAAGTTTGATAGGATCGGCAGGAAAGCTTCCTAAACAGTATATGCAGGCTGTGTTTGCTGGAACTGCCTCTTCAGGTATTGCATATTTATACTAAGTATAGTTTAAGTATATGCAAGTACTAAGAATATAGACTATAGTAGTATAATAAAAAAATACATTTTTCCGGGTCCAACATGGCGCAGATTCAGTTAAGGTACCACTGATTTTGATGGGGTTTTTGGGGAAATTTTCTATTGTTGGAAAAAATGGCATCTTTAAGTAACTCTTATGTTTTTGCAACACTTTATTTATATGTTGCTATTTATGTTATGTCTTATTTTAATCTATTGTCCTTTTCTAGGTGTTCTTGTTTCAATCCTGAGGATTCTAACAAAGGCAGCGCTCCCACAAACTCCACAAGGTCTTCGAGCCAGCGCTCATTTCTATTTCATAGTTAGCACAATCATTTTGCTGTGCTGCACTTTGTGTTGCAACATGTTGTTCAAATTACCCGTAATGGAACAACATTACAAGCTTCATCTACAACAAAATTCAACAGCTTCAAGGCCGAAATTGTGGGCTGTCGCGAAAAAAATCCGATTTTTGGTTTTCGGGATTTTTGCTATCTATGTTGTGACTCTGTCGATCTTCCCAGGATTCATAGCTGAAAACCTCGAGTCGAAGCTGTTGCGCGACTGGTATCCAGTCCTCCTTATTACAGTGTACAATGTTTCAGATTTTGTCGGGAAATCTCTGACAGCGGTCTATGTAGTGAAAAGCATTAAGAAGACCATATGGGGTTGCATTTTGAGGCTTATGTTCTATCCACTCTTTGCAGCTTGCCTTAATGGACCGAAGTGGCTGAAAACCGAATTGCCACTAGTTGCACTCACCTTTATGCTGGGAGTAACCAATGGGTACCTGACAAGTGTCATCATGATTCTCGGCCCAAAATCTGTTCCGGCTTCCGAGGCGGAATTGGCTGCAATTGTACTTGTTGTGTTCTTAGGATTTGGGTTGGTTAGCGGGTCGGTTCTTGGGTGGTTTTGGATTGTTTGATCCATTATGATTAGACTTTAATTTTAGTGTGTTTAGCTTTAACAATAGCAACCAAGCTGCAGTGTATGAGCCAAACTATTAATAATAGTTAATCCAAACTAGTATTATGATTCGTACTGAAAATGATGCATCAAATTCCATTCGTAGCTGTAAGTGTACGAAATCAATGCTTCCGATTATACACTTTAACGGACTGTGCAGAATAATTTTACATTAAGAATTTAAGTATGAAAATAACAAATATTCCAGGCTTAAACACTGTTTATATTATTGCAATACATGCACTGATTTTTCACTTGCATCAAAATACAAAGATATTTGGTCCTTTGAGTTAGATTACGATCAGAATCTTAACAAAAGAATAAATTCCCCAGGTCCAAATTCATTGTCTAGCCTGAGGAATTCAGCGTACTACACACTTTTTTAACATCCCATGAATAAAATTACAAAATATTAAAAAAAAATCTAGAGCCACTTGATCTTTTTTAATCAAGTCCTAGACTTTTTGTAATTTTAATTTATATACATTGACCTTCTGATAAGTACAACAGAAATTTGATTTCAATGTAGCATCATACATTTTGTTTCAAGCAACCTGTCATGTTCACCAGCAAATGCCAAATGCATCAGCTGACCTCTGATTTAAATTTTCACAATTTTCAACTAAAAAGAACAACCGTTTTTCTCCTTAGATTTTTTTGAAGTGTTCAACTTGAGAAATCGAACCATGTCATGCATGATATATAACAAATCAAAAGTTAGCACATCAACGATATGGGGCAAACATGTGCAATTGGTTTTGGCCAATTTCAAGGTGGAAATTGGAACTTTTCCAAGTTCGGAATGGTATCCGGCGGATAGGGTCAAGTTCAGCGGGCAATTTTTCATTCACCTAGAGCAAATCAATGCTTACAAAACAATTAATGGTATTTACAAGAACTCTGCAGTGATCTTCTCAGTTGAATTTGCATGATTGAAAAATTGAAATCCACCAAAATAAAAATCATTTCATGAGTAAAGCATTTAGAAGATGGAAGGCTTACAAAACACAAATTCATTAAATATCTAGTTTCTCTTTATACACATACTGCTAAAGGGCAAAACAGAGCAACTGGTTAACAAGGAGATGAGCCTAAAAGTATATATGAACAAAAGTCAGACTCAGATGTTAAAAGGAAACTGTGACAACAAAACCAAATCAGCAGGCAATAAACTTAAGATGCAGCAGCTATACGACGCGGAACTCCATGAAAATGAATTGGAGGAGATAATAAGCTCATCTCCTCTCCTTCTTCTTCCTCTTCATCTTCTTCAGTATCCCACAGAAACCGGGCATAAGATGCTAGCACAAAACTGCAACATAAAACAACATTTTCAATCTAAAGATTCAGCACAATCTATCTGCAAATGATGCTGAAATCAAAGAATTGTCGTTACCAGTCATCAGGGGCAGCTTTAACAGCTTGATCGAAATATACCTCAGCTCGAGAGGCATCCTTGTGGCTCTGCCATATCAAATCAGCATACATAGATAAAACATTCCCATCATTTGGGTTTGCTAATATTGCTCTTCCACAGTATTCTTCCGCCCTTTCAAAATCTCCACGAACCTGTTTGCAAATCCGATTAGCAACAAACAGAAGCTACGAAACTAGATTGTGCCAGACATACAAAATTTAACAAATCTGTAACGGAGGCCTCTGAATGACAACTTCTCCATTTTACATAAAGAAAGACATTTTAGAAGTGTAAAATCGTTGATCCAAACAGTGACAAAAAAAAAAAAAAAGGAAAGCGCAAAAGGAATCAGCAAAATCAAAGCAGAGCATAAAAAGCAAGGAATTTCCAATCTTACCTCTTTCAAAAACCTCGCATAATTGGTAAGAAGCAACGGATTCCCTGGATTTGCTTCAATCATCTTCTGATAATACAGTTCTGTACTATCATTTCCACGATTTGAATCCGAAAATCCAGAATTACCGTCATCTCCGCTGCCCGATCCACCATTCCCGCCGCCGCCATAATAAGCACCACCACCACCAACCGAAACCCCGATTGCAAAATCTTCACTCAACAAATTAGATCCCAAATCCAATCCAGAGCCAAAAGAAGGCGTTTTCTCCTCTTCCTCATCGAGCGTAATTCCGGCCAGGATACTAGTGAACGGTTTTCTCTTAGGCACAGAATTCAGCTGCCTGAGATCGGTCTCAGAGAGAGCTCTGGACATCTTCTTAACCGAATCGTCATTGGAGGAAAAGGAAGAAGAAATTGAAGTGGAAGAAGAAGCAGTCAATGTAAGCGGCCGAGGTTTGGGGATACGGTGAAAGATTTCAGGCTCCGGAGAGGGTTCGATTGAGTGAGGAATCCATGAATTCAGTAATGGCGCCGATGCGGTTCTGAGAAGCATCGTTTGATTAGAAACGTTTTTCAATTATTCTCTGAAACGGTCTTGTGTTCAGAAATTTAGAAATGAAGGCTGAAAATAGATATTTTTATACAGGAGGGAAGATGATGTATGTGTTTTTTTTCAATCATGGCCGTCAATGGTGAGAAATCAATCGTGTGACACACGTGGTTTTTTTTAATATTTGATTTTTGTTCACAATAACTATTTTTCATTCTCAAGGACTTGTTTGGTAGAATCGTAGAGAACTAAAGATCCTCTAAACTAACTCTATTTTTGGGAGAAGTTAAATGATTCTTTGTTTAAAGAATTTTTTTAAATTGGAAATGAATGCAATCAAGCTCCACCGTTTCTCATATCATAAATAATTAAAATGAGATTTCTTAAATATAAGAAATGATTCATTACCTATTTTGAGGAATTATTTTTTACGTTCTTATTGTTTAAGGTTTTTGTTTAGTTATTCTTTTTGTTAGCTTAATAATAATACATTATTATTATTTCAAAGTAAATTTGATTTAAAGAATGGAAAATTGGAAAGATAGTTGATAGAAAAAATATTGTAGATCCTAAAAAATAGAATTTGGGAGATAAAAAAAGAAGGAAATGGTTGGACACACTTTTAGTAAAACAAGCATTTTAGTTTAGATTTTTCATTTTGATTTTGAAGGTGGTGATGCTCGAACGGACCTAGCAAGTGCACTAGATCATGATTAGTAGCATAGGATAAGACTAAGTGTCATTCTCAAAAGGAGCAAGGAAAGTGATAAAACTTATAAAGTAAATCAGCAATTAAAAAGTCCACAATATGATAAAAAGATAATTAAACAAAAATGTAAAGATTGATGTAAAGAAAATAAAACAAACTTAAGATTGCTGAAACAAAAATACGATGATAATAATATGCAAGTATCACCAACAAGTTTAATAGGTGTGATACAACCTCCTTCAACTATTCTAAAATTTTAAGGACATGCATCCAGGGTATCTTGCACGAAATTCATTAAGCTCAGCTTACTATCTTATTGCTTAGATTCACTATAAAACTTCATTGATTTCTTCACATGTAAGTTACGTTTTATACATTAAGTTCAAGCAAGCATTTATGTTAAAAAAACTCTTAGCACTTTTCTAGTCTCCTTTTGGTACTCATAGAAGTGTGTGCTTTGTGTTAGTTCGGTGTTCCCAATTCATCTTCGATCCTTATTGATCCCACTAAACATAACTTGGGCCCTGACTTATGAGATTTTAAATGCAAACACAAACCAATCAATATAAATAAAGTTAGAATAAAAGAAAGAGAGTTGATCACACCACTAGCAGCTAGCAGCTTGCTGGTTAAGCTTGCTCGAAAATTAGTCATCATAGAACATAGTAAAATAAATGATAAATGATAAATACTAATAAAGTGAAGAACACAAAAATAGAGAGAGAAAAGAGTTAATCAAGGCTGGACGCCAACTACAATAAATCTCTTATTTATAATGGCAAGTGGGCCACTATAAAACACCCACTTGCTAAAATAAAATAATACAAAATATTTTTGTTCACACAAAATGAGTCTTCCCAAATAAGTTAAAGGATATTCTAGACTTCACTTCGAAAATATCAACCTCCATGTGATATGGACTTCCTCTTCTCTTATTGGGCTACGTGACAGGCCCAATTGTATTGCACCCGTTCAGTTTTTCTTCTTTCTGGTTTTTAGGTAACAACCTTTCCGATAGCATCAGTAACCTGTGGAACAGAAAAATCCTTATAATTTATGCAATGAAACACCAAATCAAGTGATTTCAAAATCAATTTACTATTTTCTTGGTACATTTTTCACTCATCAAAAAGTTTAAACTGCGCCACTTTTTATGTACATTTAAATGTTTATACTACATTTAGAAAGCCAACTTTTGAAAGAATTCAATTTAGATTGAATTTATTTTGTGGAATATTTTTTTTTCTAACAAGAAATAATTGTAAAATTCATATTATGCGATAGTTTTATTCTTGTAAATTTAAAATCAGAAATATTGTTAAAATTGCATTTAACCGGGCTTTTGAATAATATTTTATTATATTATTTCTTGCTTGCTTTTATTTGAAAGCAGGAAAATATTTGATAAACAATTTTGAAAAAAAATGTTAAATTAAGTGATTAATAATCAATTGAATTATTTCAATGTCATTTTTCCAAATCTTAACAAAAATAGATTAAAATCTCAATCATCTCCATTTTCTTTTTGCTTCTCCCTTCTTCGAACAAGTTTATTTTTTGAAAAGGAAGATGTTTTTAAGCATTCTTCTTCATCCTCCTCTATTAATTCTTTTCTATTTTGAAATGGTTTTAGTTTTTTTGTGGAATAATTAGTATCGAATAACTTTATTTTGTTTTCCATACGAGATCATCTTTTTCAAGTGTGGATTCACTACTATACAACACGAATTTGATAGTTTTTCCATTGGATTGAGCTCCATTTGTTTTAGTTAAAGTTACATGTTGATCTTTCATTTTAGGTATACACATATCAGTCTCCTTTAAGCAATATCATTCCAAATATGTAAAATTGGTTGATGTTAAGAGTACAATAAAGTTCTTATTGTTCTTATCGTTCTAGAAAATGTAGGTTGAAAAACTATTATTTTATTCTAATTTGCTTGATGTTTTCCTCTTGCTCTTTTGGCAAGTTTTTTCTGTCTCCCAATACGGTGAGATTTTGTTTCTCTAAATTTGGTAGGATATTTTGCTTGATTTGTTTGGTCTTTGCCGATGTATCAGCCAAAATGTATTTCATATTTTGGTAGATATGATAATTTTCTACTTACTCAAAAAATTATTGAATTCTTTGATGATGAAATTTTTCGATAAAGAAATTTGTTTATGATGAAAAACGTAAAGTGAAACGGATTCGATACTTACTATTAATCCCTTATACATGGACAATAGTTCAAGAGGGGGGTGAATTGAACAATAAAAGATTAAAAAATCTTTCGCAAAAGCTCAGTATCAATATCAATAACGGATACAATATCAATAACACAATGCATAGAGAATAGAGGAATTCCAGATATATGTCAATACACACTAACAGAATTACTGAAAGACTGTTGCGAATCTGACTATCAGTATTCAACACATAATAATGTAGTCATATGAGCAACGATAATCAATATCAAATAAGCACGGAAGAGAGAAAACAATATTGAAAGAAACTTCGTAGATCGATATAAAAAATAGTATCTTAGCCAGTATCAATAGCACAAACAATAGAGATATCAATAGCATAAATTAAGTAAAAGGTTTTAGAGTTAGAAAATAAACACAGTGATATATCTTGGTTCAGCAGCTTGTGCCTAATCTAGTCCCCAATTCCTCCTCGAGTAATCCACTATAGAATTCTTTCCAACAGGTAGAATTCAAACCTATTTACAACTTAGTCTATTCCTCACTTAAAAGTACCCTTCTTACAATTTTGAATACAACAACTAAGTTCACCACTACTTATTATCCAAGTAGTGCTCAAGCACATGATTGAATAAGTGTGAAGAAAGAACACTTGATCACTCAAGATTTCACTCTTTCTTCTAAAGCTAATCTAAATATGATTACAATGAAGTACTAGCTTAATGTTTCTGAATCTCTCTTAGAAGTATGAAAAGATTAAGCTCACTTTCTTCAATATCAAGCATAATTATCAATTAATCTCTTGTTGTCTTGTGTTGTATCTTCAAAATTGATGTTGGCAAGCTTTTATAAGCTGTTTAAAGTAGCTAGCCATTATATGGCTGTTAGACTCATCTTGTAACCTTTGTTAGGTATAGCTTGAAACTTCATGGTCTTCTAGCCGTTAATTGCTTCATTTGGTGAGTCTTGAAATGGTATTTAATCCTTGATAGTCATTTGATATTTGATTAAGGGTTCAAGGTTTGATTTGGTTAGGATGATGATCACCATTTGTTGAAAGAGCTTGATTTGGTAGGAAAGCAGCAATTATTGAAGACTTTGCTAAATTAGGAACTGGGCAGACTAGCTTTACTTGATCAGTAGCGTTTTTTGCTATTTAAGGTAATCTATCAAAGTCAGCAATGTTAAGCTTTGTGTTAGTTCCTTTTTCAGCTTTTAATTACGTTCTCCAAGGTCTGCAACTTTTAGTCAAGACATAGAAAATTACACATATACATATAAAAAGAATTATGCTTTTTGTATCCCATTTCAAGTTAACCCAAAATAGATTAAGTAAACATTTTATCTCATGATTTGAAATAAATATACAAATGATTAAATATAAATATGGGATATTAATTTACATGTTGCTCGAGAAATTAAATGTGAAATATGTATATGAAAAATAGCTTCCAATAAATATGTAGTGTACAAAAATAACTTAGTATTAAACATGTGTAGTACAACCTTGATTATGTGTCTATATTCCTTAAGTTAATTGATTTGTCATCTTCAAAACACTTAGGATAAATTTATCATAAAACTGAGATTCTAGCAATCTCCCCCATTTTGATGGTGAAAAAATAATTATAAAGGATTCAAAACTCCCCCATAATCAAAGCATAGAGATAGTTGCTTAAGCAAATATACATATTAACTTAAAAGCATGGAATCAATATCACACACGATACTGCAAAGGGTAAGTACTAATGGATAGATGGTTCAATAGCAAACTCGCTATTGATGATAACTATACATCAAAATAAAACAAACAAGTAGTCACTCCTACTGAATCACTACCAACTTGAAAATAGGAAATCCTACAACATCTATGATAATGCATTGATTAGATCATAAAAAAACTTAAAGTTAATCATAATCATAGTAGAGACAAATCATCAATATCCGAAAGAAAGTCATGGTGCATTAGTAGGGTTGGTGACATTGTTCTTCTCCCCCATTTTGTCAACATCAATAGGGTCAAGAACAAGACAGGAAGTGCTAGGATTGACAGAGGTTAAAGGGGAAATATTCATGGCAGGGCGCAAACGAGCAATACACTGATTAAAATTAGCTTCAAGACCAATCATTGAGGATCAATTTTGGGTAAACTCTCCTAGAAGAGAAGTATATTCTTAAAGATCTCCCTTTCGAAGTAGCTCAGACATTAAGATTCTAAATACAGGAAAATTCTAGCAAAAGGGCTTGGCAATGTGAGAGATTAGCTTGCTCACGAATTGCAAAAGAGCAGCACTTGCATTCTTTTGAGTCTTGAGAGAGGCCTCAACTTTAGTTACAATGTTTTGGATCCTGGCATCATTGCGTAGAACAACAGTCTCTAAACAAATTAGTAAGGTTTTTACTCCTTCCAACTCATATTCAATTGGCAACATATGCTCTCCAACAAGCGCAACCCACTTTCCAATAACTTCTAACTATTTGGAGTGCTTAATCACAATTTCACAAGCTTTTAACATTATACTTCCAAGTTCAGTTTTTATATGCTTGCTGAGTGCGATATAAAAATTTACAAACTGCTCAGCTTTGATGGTATAGTTTATCTTCAATCTTTAGCTAAGTAATACTACTCAACACAGATCGGATAACAAGCAGGATAATGAATGAGAGAGAGGGAGATGAATGAGGTAATCACTGATCAAGCTTAATGCTTAAAGTTAGAATGTCAACACCTAAGATTTATCCTGGTTCAGCCCCTAGCCTACCTCTAGTCCCTGGACACCGTCTCCGAACTTTAATCCACTAGTGAGTCATTCCTTCAATAGGCGGATAAGCCTTTACAGTGGGTAGACATTATTACAGAAAGTACCCTCCTTTCTAACTACCGCTCGATTCAGTTTGGGTACCCTTCTCAAACTGACACTCAGATTAAATAAGAATGCAAACTGGATTCAACTTATAGAAACATTGAATCCTTACAATGTTAGTCTAAGTAATTTCTCTCTATTACAAATAGATAAGACTTTGATGTTTGTTGATTGCTTGCGATGGAATATCTTTGAAAGTTAGAGTAATTTTCGTAGCGTTTTAGCTCTTAAGAAATTTGTGGTGATTCACCAAGTTTGAATGTCTGCTCCAGTCTTTTATTTATACTTTGAAGCTCTGCGAAGTAGCCATTGCAAACTTTACGATATTGCTGATCTTCAATTTCTCATCTCTTTAAATCTTACGAATCTTCCAATTGGAGATAGGTTCTAGGATGTTTAGAGATAGAATTTGAACATTGAGGCATGATAAAATTCTATTGAAAAATTCTCATTTATCCTCAAGCAATCTAGTTCTAAGAGAGACGCGCTAGAATGCAACGTGGAGTCTTCTCATTGGATGACCTTGCTAACATCGATAGATTCGCGCGGAGACACTTGAGACGGTGTGCATAATAGAAAATTCCTTTTACTTGGATTGTAGCGAGGAATCTCTAACATCCGTACTGACACTCTTTGGCATTGTGAGGACCACAAGAATCTTTGTTAATTTCAGCACCTTTTCTCCCAAAAAGCAATTAAAGAATATTCCCTTCCTTCATAGACAAAGTTAGTATCACATGAGTCATTAAGTCTCTACGTGTCAAGAAAACATGCTTTTAATTAAATAAAAGCAGGACTCAGCACGAGCTGAGTGATGTAATCCTAAACTATGTAGTACTTAACACAGACTCAGTTTTTCCTACTCTAAGTCATAACTTAATTAATTATCTAGCAGAACTGAGTTATTCTCCCTTGAATAAACTCAAGTCAGCTTTGTTAATTAAGAGTCTACTTAGTACTCAACTAATTTCACTATTCTAGATAGTTTGCTATTTCCAAAACTACTCAGTATTGTGAAGTACTATTAACTTGGGTTATATAATCTCCCCCATTTTGGACAGATAGCAAACTAGGTAGTAGAAGAAGTTAATTGAATAAATAGTTCAGAGATTACAGAATACTTGAAAGAGATGTAAAACTCCCTTATGCTGAGTGACTTCCTTTAGTCAGCTTGAGCTCCCCCATACTAAGTGAGTCTTCTACAAGCGGCTCAGCTCCCCCACACTTGGAGGATTTCTTCTTTGATTTGGGACATTGCTTTACTTTAGATTTATCTTCAAAGGTTTGATCTCTTGTATGTTTTCCTATACTACATCGTTAGATACATAGCAGCAAACATATACAACCTAAAAAGTTAAGAAGATCTTAACTTGAGGTAGGAACTTGTAATTTTATTAATATTTCAAAAATGACTTAGTTAGTACACAAAGTATGTCCCAAGCTAAGATTACAATAAGCCCTACTACAAGTTCTACAACTACTCGAAACATGGCCTAAACTATCTCTTATGCACTTGTTCGCAAGGTTTCAACTCTAATAACTCCTAGGATTTTTTATTTATTAATGAAGCCAAAAACCTTGTCTCCCACTTTCCTACTGATAAGATATAAGTTCAAAATACGAATAAGTGTTGTCAGTATCGCTTATCTAAATAGAAAAATGGTGACCACTGCAAGTATAAAGTTACGATGTAGTTTTAAAAGATATCGATCCCACAAGGAAGGACTGGCTCTAAAAATCAACAAGAAAAATGGAATAAAGAAAATAAAATATTTTTGGATTTTAGTTGGGAATATTAGAATGAAGAATGGATAGATACATGAATGGAAGACTAGAGATTCTAAATATAAATATTTTTCCTACGAAATAAGTATAGCAAAGAAAACATGCAAGTTTAACAAAGTTATTATGTTCACTAGACTAATTTAACATAATCGATTCTAGACACTCAGATGTTCAATGATTCACCGCAGAGCAACACATGAAATGACTTTTCTAAATCTAGTGCAAATGAATTAAGACGATTATATAAACCTATATAACAATATTACTATGCTTAGTATGGGTCGCTCTCACATAGCCACATTTAGCAAGTTACCATTTCAAAAATGTTGGCTCACTAAACAACGTTAAAATCACAGATTCAGTAATTATACACAATCTCGTTAACCCAGAAACTACTCTTAAAGTTAACTCAAAGGCATATAACTTGATTAATATAAAAGACTCAACATGAAATACGCATTATAACACATAGACATATCATAAACTTCGAAATAGAAAGTATAATTAGAAAGAAAAGCAAAGTTGTAAGGTATGCAAGTGAAGGCTAAAGTTGATCAAACTATATCCACTCTATAATGGGAGTCGTCAATTCCTGCAATTCCTCCGTCTGCTTTGAATTCGGTCTCGGCCAATACAGAACCTCCAC
>CATIWQ010515506.1:0-55412 GCA_949673415.1 Euphorbia schlechtendalii
GATTTACCTAGTATCTACATTTGCATAAAAAACAACTACATACCACGTGAAATCTTTTATATGAAGTATAAAAATGACTAAAACTATAGTGTTTATATTATAAAATTATAATGATAATAAGTGTAATTATACACTTATCAGTACCTTAAGGCCTCTTATTGAAGAGACACACTCATAAACCTCTTATCAGAGTAAAATATTGATAGAACGTATTTCTAACCAATCTTAATACATTATGGTGAGTGGTGTGCTTCGTGAACAAGTCTAATTCCAAGATTGCTACGACTATTACATGAGCTGATACTTAATCCGAGCTCAATAAATCAGATGGTACTTAACTTGATGGAGCATATTGTATTGGTTACTATTGCAAAACTGGATTAAGCCATAAGCACATGATGTTTTGATTATTGGGGGATTAAATGCCTTTTCTAGAAACCCCATTTGATCGTCTAGAGTTATCGGGTTCCATATCAGTTCGGAATACTAAGCCTAAATGTTCCTAGATGGTAAGCCAAGTTTAGGTAAACCATTAGCGGTTCTATTTTTTGGGATCCTATCAGGTCACACACTTTGGGTCTTTACTAGACTAAGTAAAGAACTTATAGACTGGGTCTATAACGAGAATATTGAGGATGTCAAAATCGTTGTATCAATTATTAATCAATTTGAGAAAATAATAATTAAAGAATTAAAGAGGAGCGGGGAAAGTTGCACGAGCGTAGCAAGGGAATTTTTCCCATTGCGAGTGGGCCCCGCGAACATGGATTTTTTACATATAGGGCCTGTGCAGCTTCCTCGTTTTAAATTCTCGCGGGCAGCTAGCATGCATTGGCACATGGCAAATGCATGCTAGTGGGTTGCAGGTCACTAGTAAGCCTGCAAGCAAGGCTTGAGGGAAGTCCCAAAAGACCTTGCTTGCGGGATAAGGGAAGCCCAAATGGGCTTCCCTTGGAGGCCATGCACAGCACACCGAAGTGTGCTGTATACGCGGGTTGACCTGCGTGGAGATGGGGCTCTACATGGTAACCTATGTGGGATGGGGATATACCTCATCCCACATTGGTAAATGAGGGGAGCATTTTTCTCCCCTCCCCTTATATGTAGAGGCCTTCTCCTCCTCTTTTCACATATTCAACTCAGCCTTCCTTTTGAGTTCGACATCTTTTCTTCATGAGATTTTTGTGAGAGCCTCCATGAGTTTTTCCAACATCACAAGAATTCTTTTGAAGGCTTATTCAATTTTAATGAGAGCCTTCTCAGTAATATTTTTCGATTGGTCTTCGAGCGGTCAAGCACCCGCTATCTAACAATGGGTTCTTCCTCAATGGGAGGTTTTGGTTGGTGAAGTTCCATGTAGATAAATCATAGAGGTTATCCTAGATTGGAAGCTAGTACTAATGAAGTTCTATCGTATTACTCTAAGGGAACGCTGCACCAAAGGAAGGTACACATCAACTAGAAATGCTCTTTACTTAGATGCTAGGTTTCTTTTAAAAAGTTTTATAAACCTGTATGCATCCATAGAACATTTCAACTTAGATCATATCAATCATGGTATGCATAGGAGATTTTCGAGGATTAATTTTATATTTTGAAATTTCGCCTTGCAATATTGCATGTTTAATTACTGTCTTAATTAACCAGCAGTGGAATCAGAGCCTTGCCTTATGCTGTGCATGATTGATGATAATATGTTGAAACTGATTTTTTCTATGAATTGATTAAAGTATGTTATGCATGACT
Source organism: Euphorbia schlechtendalii (assembly GCA_949673415.1). Lineage (NCBI taxonomy): Eukaryota > Viridiplantae > Streptophyta > Magnoliopsida > Malpighiales > Euphorbiaceae > Euphorbia > Euphorbia schlechtendalii. The sequence goes on from CATIWQ010515506.1 coordinate 1,747, forward strand.
TAGGTTTTAATTCCTGTTATAGAAAATGATGTGATATCTAGATTAAAGTTTTTCTCAAACTTAGTTTAGGTGTTTATCATATAAATTAACAATGTTTTACCACATGTGTAAATGCTTCAAATTGAGGGTCGTCTTGTACTTCCCTCAATTAAAGAATGAAATCTTTAAATCATAATTGTGTATGGTACAATGAATCGAAGTGCTATTGGTTGTTTTGGCAAGGATTGTACTTGGCTGCTCATTCATTTTATGGGAGCCTCTCCTACCTGGAATTCTCCATCTGTATTAGGTTCAAGTGTACCCAAGGGACTTTTATGGCTTAGTTATTTTCTAGTATGGGAATTGGATTTTGGATATGGTTTTACAAACGTGGTTTAAGTTTTTAAATTAAAACTTATAGATATAGGTGCAAGAACTTAAACATGTACCATGTTTGTTTTATATGCTATGTGGAGTCTTGGCATAATGGAATGATTATGATGTACAAGTCTTGAGCATGTTCCCTTAGATTAATAATTCCAAATAGCTCAGAATTATTATTATCATAATCACATCCATCGTTTAAGACCTAGACTAAGGCGGGACTACCTGAACCAATAAAATCTCTACAACAATATTAAGGCGGTAAATTGTCTTCCCATCATAAGTCATGATACGAACCTTATTAATAGATGTAAGGACATGTACAACATGCTTTCCCTTAACATGTGTTTGGTCATGACACTAGATGGGATTTATTCCTTAACAAAAAGGGGTTAGATATCCATTTTAGAGGAGCTAATGCTAGATTGGAGACATATTTGAGGAGTCGTACAATCAAGTATGCATGTGTCAAATAAGAGAACTCAAATGGATTAGTAATTGCATGGGATGCAAATGGACGGGTTCCATCCATAGTTGTGTTGTTATGGCTTGACTTACTATAGCGGGGTTATGATGATTGACTATGAATGTTTCCTACAAAGGAAAATTGGTTTGACCAAATTACCTGAATTAAAATACAAGGGGCTATTTGAATGTCGATGAAAATAGTAGGAATTATGTATTTAAGTAAAGACCTTATATTAAATGCATATACATATACTAATGTCTAAACAATTTCTATCTTATATCTAGGTTAAATATGATCACTAATGAAAATACTCGTATTGATATTGGTCCTCTTGCTGACATAAAGTATGATGTATACTACTTCAATGAGTGGTTTGAAACTATTAGAGGAGTTCTTCTGAACTACTACTTGGATTACGTTCTGACTGATCCAAGTCCCAAACATCCTGGCAAGAATGCTTTTGCATGTGAGATGAATGATTATGAGGGACATAAGGGGAACCTAGAGTTTGCTGGAAAACTCATGTTAGACAACATGCTCTCAAAGTACACACATGTATACAATGGGTAGGATCTCGCTACCATGATTCATCATCTCAAATTAGTGGAAGGTCTAGAAGATAGAATGTTCCATAGTAAGTTGTAGGGATATGCCTCAGCATTAGAGTTGGTTATATACATATATGACAACTCTGAGAAACTTAGAGAGTTGGGAGTTGTGTATAGTGAGCAGTCTTTAAGGAAATGGTATTGAGGAGATTACCCAATAAATATGATTCCTTCAAGAAGATGCTTAAGGAGTGTTCTCCCAACTATAACTTCACCCAACTCATGGACTTGCTCGAGATTTATGAGATTGAGTTTAGGAATAAACTCAAGGAGCAAGTAAACATTGAGGAACTTAAGTTGAAGAAACTTAAAGGTTTAAAAGTCAAGAGAAATCTCATGAAGAAATAAGAGTTGAAGAGGGAAAATATTTCTCTTGGAACAAGATCATCGGATAATGATGAAGGCTGTGGCTCAAATTTCTAGAGGTATGTTCATACTAGAGAGATTCTTTACAGTTCCTTATGACTCTACATGGGTGTTGGATACTAGTTGTTGTACACATTGATAAGTATTATATTACATTTATTATCATGATATTTTCAATCATAAAACGATATGGTTTAAAGTCATTTTATACTTCTGTGAGCATGGGATTTTGTACGAGCTCGTGCATTCAATGATGATGGCTTTTCGGAATATTTATCCTTGAATCACACAATTTTCGACTGTCCGATGATCATCAAATGGAGTCTTCCTCGTCTTTAAATTTAAAAGGATTATTTTTAATTTTTTCCTTTAATTCAGAAATTAATTAAAAAAATAAAAATACAAAAAAAATTAGAAAACACCACAAAAAACGAGATCCAGAGCCGTCCTCACCGATATTGGGCGAGGCTCGCCAGAGTCTGGCAAACCTCGCCAGACTCTTCACCAGACTCGTTGGCGAGCTCGCCAAACTCCCTGGCGAGCCTTGCCAGACTCTAGAGGCTGGCGACTCTCTGGCAACCTTGCCAAACTTTTTTACCTTTTTTGGATTTTTCGGGATTTTCCTATAAATAGTCGGACTTTTTTTGATTGAAGAGGGCTTGGAATTTTGGAGAAAATTCTTCTTTTCAGAAGCAAAAACATGGACAAAATACTACAAAAAAATAATTTCTTTAATTTTTTCTAATATTTTCTTGGATCCAAAACCCATTTGTGTTCGAACTTTTAATTATTTTCAAATCTTCTCTTCATCTACTTTTCTTCTTAAATCCTTAGATATTCTCGGGTCTAAAATAAATTTAGAACCCCAGTCTGATTATCTTTTGGATAAATAAACACTTATTTTCCAACCAAACACAACTAAATCAAAATGAAAGAGGAACGCTCCCGGGGATCAAACGGATACGCCGAAGTAGATCCATACCGAAAGGGTAAGCCTCTGAGTTCCTAGAGTTGCTTTATCTCGTGTTTCCGATGTTATTCTACATGTGAACCTAGGAATATTTTTATATCTTTTATTATGTAAATAATGTTGTAATTCTCTTCTTCATCTTTATTTCTTTTTTTTTTATTCTTATGTTAGAATACCCCCACGAAGGGAATAAACTATATTCCCAGATAACAGGCCTCACACTTTGCCATACGGTCATTTTCATTAATAAAAGTGACCAACATAGGTGTAAATAAAAATGAACCAATTTTTATTTAAATTAATAACTTCAAACCATCAATTTTTTAATTAGGCCACACAGGCCTTCCCAAAAGCAAATCGAACATAAGTGCCGTATCTCGTGCTAACCTTTGTGGGTGCAGGTTAAATGTATGCCTAGGATTTATTTTCCTTCGGGTATTGCAATTATTTTTACTGATATTGTAATTAATAGATTAGGTGGGTAGTTGCATCCCTCTAGGTTTTGTAATTTTTGTAATCTTTACTTTTCTGCATTTATTTATTGTTTTGTAGATGGATTTTATTGCTTTCAAATATGCGTGAATTATGCACAATAACTTGAAAACGACCTAAGCGCGAATATGTGTGATTAAGAAAATATGGTTTTTTTTATAGATGTAATATAATGTCATCACTTAAGAAATAAGCAACTTATCCCGCACCTGAATCTCTGGGTCTTAGTGGTCCATCCCCCGGATGTTAAGCCTCACAAGACTCTAATTCCTGGAAAGAGCTAATCCAGATGGCGACTCTACACTAAGAGATGGCGGATTCGTGTTCGACCGATCAAAACATTTTTCACTTTCTGTACCAAAACTTTTTCCGGGTTCCACGACTCGGTGCTATTTTTATAAACACCCCGGTGGACCGCGCCTTTGAAATCGCGCGCTCTCGGCCATCGCTCCGTGTCGTTCTCTCACAGCGGTGACTCCGCTGGGGATTTTTCTTAAACTTTTTTTTCAAATGTTTTAGATTTTGGAAAAGTGCCAAAAATTATTGATCACATTATTCCATTTTCTCTTAATTATGACATATTCATAAATTCACATTGCAATAGAGGGGATTAGCCCGTAAGTTTAAGGTACCCTATTACTGCAAAGCTTTCTATTATACTAATCTGCCTCCCTGAGAAAAGATAGTACTTGAGCAGGTGGAGCACTTGTTGCCATATCACATATACCTCCCTCGTTAGAGGTTTGGAGTGTATTTTAGTGCAACAAGAACCTTCTACATCAACAACCCATTTACAAACCTCGTGTAAATAAACCATATGCATTTTCCCTAGGGTGTTACCCAACAAACAACCATGCATTATATTTTTCATGCAGGTGTACCCCTTAGTATTTCCATGGTACTAAGATGAACCAAACTTAGGATAAAGACTAGCCAACAATCCTACACGCGGGAGTTATATGGTTGGAAGATTAAACGTTGATGCTATGTGTTATGTATTTATTATTGTACAAATGTCATGTTAACCATGAATTTTAGTGCAAACACTTAAACGCACACACTCATGATGTAACATAGCATCTTCTCTCATCATCATACTTAGGATTAGTTTACACTCGAGATCGTGTCACCCTAGGATAACATGAAACCACTTAGATACATGAAACATCATTCACCCCAATCTATGTGATGTCCACTTGACATCTAACACTCAACCCACAAAGGGTGATAATATATCCCACCATTACCTTCGAGATGTCCACTCAATGTCCAACTCACAGCCCTTCCAAGGTAATTATACACACCAAAAGCCCAAAAGGGGCAAATACCTACCCAATTCATTTCCCACATTAAAGGATATCCCATTTGATGTCTTAACCTAAGGCCACACAAGGCGAACTTACATCAAAAGTCTTACATTACTAAATCTTCAAGGGTATATGCTTCATACCTGAATCATTCGCCCACACGGGGCAATAATTCATGTATCACCACATATCCTCAAGGAGCGATTACCACATAGGCATCCAAAACTCTGCCCTAATTGGGTAAAATTAACCAAATCATTCCTTATATAGCTACATACGGTAGTTGTTTTCATTTCATTAGGGTACGTCACACTGCCTACCCTAAATCAATGTAACCTCTTTATTCCATGAGACCTAGTCATAGGACAAAACCTCAAACCATTAACCTATTACCACATGGTAACTTGGTCACCTCACATACACCACTCATATTACGATGTCACACAAACATTGTACAAATCTTAAATCCAACCCCCGTTGTTGGATTTTCTTCACCACATGTTTTCATTTTTACCTAATGACTAACTTGTTTGTTTCAAATGGATTAACATACTGTTATTCACATCATAGAATGTAGCCATAACATTAAAATCTTATGCATTTCCCGCATCACGTATCACATTACGAATCTTACATGCACAATCTGATCGTCTGCTTGTGTATCTTAGCTTAGAAAAGGCCCACTCATCGCCTGGTCCGTGTTTCTCTAATTATGTCCAATTTGGAAAGGGTTCCGTACACTGACAAGTGAGGACTTAGGTTCTGATTCAAATTCATTTCAACACACGTCTTTCATGGCTAATCCATGAGAAGAAGGTGCGGGAGAGGATCACTCTATCCTTACGGGACAAAATTCTCAATAGTCGTTGGTGAGCGCTGAGATTACAGCCACCTTGAATGCCTTTGCTAACAGCAAATAGCTAGCATCGCTCATTCGCCAGCATGTTATGAGGGCTTAGATTGTAGTGTCCAATTCGAAGGTCACCCTTAATAATGGCAATCCAACTAGATGGCCTGAGGTAGGGGGACCTCCCACCTCACGCATGATGCCCCTACCTCTTACTGCCTATTACCAATTTAGGGTAGGATAAAGTCATCCTATCAAACCAGCATTCGAACCAGGGCCTTTCTACCAAGGAATGACCCAACAACCTATTCCCACTTGGAGTACGATGGTCACCTCACAGTTCCAAGAACCTCAACTACCCCATTTTGTGGCATTTCCCCAAGGGCAATATAGCTCTTACCCAAGCACAGGGAAGACCATCCTCCAACAACCAAGAATGGTGGAACTATGGTAATAGTTCATGGCAACTCACGGTGGCCACCTAAGGAACACATACCCTGCACAATCAATAATCAGTGATGAAGATAGCTTACCCCCAAACTTCGCAATGCCGCAATTTGAGAAGTACATAGGATCTGGCGACTCGCGTGCTCACTTGACGCATTATCAAATGATGATGAGAGCATTAAGGGTCAGCGAATGGATGATGGTTAAGCTCTTCATCTTCATCTTGGGCCACCCAGTCAATGAATGGCACAGCCACCTTTCGCTAGACATAGCCACTAATTGGAATAGCCTTGCTCAGGCTATGCTGGGGTAATATTGTTTCAACGCTCAGATGGAAACCACAATGCAACATCTGAAGGCTATAAGGCAAAGGTAGGGTGAGAGCTTCAAATCCTACTATGTACGTTGGATGGCCACACAGGTCAGGCTTCGAGCTCGTTTAACTCTACCAGAGATTATAACTAAGCTACTAGACTTTGCACTGCCATCATACTAGAATAAGTTTGGGTCAGACATCTTTTTGAGCTATCAGGAAGTGTTTGAGAAGGTGGATAGGATAGAGCACTTTGAATCCATGGATAATTCTAGGGTACACTAACTCATGATCAATGATTATTTAATAATTTAGCTTTCAGCTATTTTGCCAACAAAGCTTTTGAATTATTTCTAAATAAGTTGAACTTTATTTACTTACTTAATATTCTATCAATGACATCACGCATTCTCATAAACATATACATAATTTTTTTAGCACATGTGACACATCATTTCATGAAATTAAGTGGGATAAATGGATTTCCCACAATAAATTCAAATGATTTGACTCTTGAGAGAAAGTGAGAGACAAATACATGTACTTAGACAACACGTGATAGCAATTGCCTCATCATCAAGGATGAAAAATCAATGGAAAAATATCCAAGCATGAAATGTCCACTGACTCAATCAAGAGAATGAAGCACACAAAGATCAAAAGGGTCAGAGCTAGAATAAGGCCAAAATGTTGACCAAGGAAGTTGGGACCAAACAAATGGCGCAATGCCACAAATAAGGAGTCAGATCGTTGAACACGTCAACAACTCCATCACAATCATTCATGAGACCAAACAACTAGTGCAATGCCACAAAGAAGGAGTTAGATTGTTGAACATGTTAACAACTCTATCATGGCTATTCATTAAATCAAACAACTGGTGCAATAACACAAAGAAGGAGTCAGGTAGTTGAACATGACAAAAACTCCATCACACAGATCATCACCATTCATGGGAAAATCAAATAAAATACTAAAGACAAAAAGGAGTCAGATTGTTAAACATGTCAACAACTCCTTCACACGCTCGCTACTATATGTGGGGCATTCATCACACCATCGAAGGAAATGACGATAATCAAGACTCATCGTCAAATACATCTCAAGCTGAGAAAGCAGCATGAGCTCTAAACAATTGATCAGAAATGTTGAATGAGACAATAATAGAAGTCATGGACATAGACGATAACTGATTCACCAAATCAATTCTTACACAATTTCTATCATGCATAGGTAAAAAGAAATAAATCAATAAAAAGTAGTACAAATGAAAAAATGAATTGGTAATTAGCCTGTCAATTAAAACACGGTTAGTTGAGCAAAATTAGGGCTCATTTTCAAAATAGAAAAAGAAAAGTCTACTAAGTTGAAAACCTAAAAAGGGTAGCTCGAGTAAAGCTTAAGACATCGAGAGAACCACATTGGTTAGGAAACCTGAAAGGGCTAATTGATGGCAGGAGTCAAATCATTTGAAACATTTATACCCCTGTTAAGTTCATCAATGAATTGTCATTTTTGTTGAATCTTTATACATATGCTTATTTTGATTGCTTGCATGCCAATGGTAGAATATCAAGTAAACATCCAAAAAATGAAAAAATAAAGAATAAAATAAATGAGTCTGCTGGATTGAAAACCTGAAATGGCGGTCCAGGCAAAAATTAGGACAAGGTTCGATAGATTGAAAACTCGTAAGGAAGGTCTATGTAGAAGTTAGAACCAATATCAAATTCATCATTTCCTCCTTGGAAGGGTACATGACATTATACACCTCCAACACTTCAGGCAAACAGCTTCCAAGTGATCATCGCCGACACAATATGGATCAACGACTCATCCAGACTCTCCTAAAAAAAGATCCAAATTTTGAACTTGAATCTGATTCAATGAACCCATGGTCATCGCTTTGAGGGAGTCATCCATGGAATCCCTAACAAGATAAACCCTAGGGGTAATCGTGCACCAGCACAAGATGGGTGAAGCCTATAACACCCATGACAAATAAACATACATCATATGATAAATATTGTTCATGCATAAATCATACATACATCACATACGCATCATATCATTTACAGGTAAAAGATGATGCCAAACTAGGGCAACATTGTCCTAATAAAAAAAATTCTCCACATGAGGAACCTAAGAAGGATGATGGCCCACTCAAGCTAAAAGTCAACATTGCAACATCACAAAAGCCTCCTAAAATAATGGAGCAGTTTTTAGGACATCCCTGAATTTCCATTAAACTTATTTATCATGTTTTAATTTTTTATTGAAGGGGAAAAAATTTTTGCTTCGCATAAACTCAATCAAATAATTAAAACATTCATCATAAAATGTATTACCATTATAACTTTCTCTGACTTATTATAGGAGACAAGTTAAAGTCACCTTTGAAACAGATTCAGGCACCTATCTCCAATCATCACAAGGGACACACAATGACCACAACCGAAGAATGAAATGGTTGTCAACCACTAAAGGGACGCCGTAGAAGGAAAAGGTCGACCCACCCACAAGGGCACTAAGTACCTAAGGGATTCCGAAGAAAGAAACGGACAACCCTATAAAGATACATCTCTAGAAAGGAAGGACTATGTTATCACCAATTGGGAACAAGAAGTCACCAAACACACCAGTCAGGTATTCTCTCTATCCCTATGCTCATTCCATGTGATCATACTGGTTATACAACCAGCGATGATCACACGAGGGGCAGCTTTGAGCACAGGATTTTGTACCATCTCGCGCGTTCAATGATGACGGCCTTTCAGGATATTTATCCTGGAATCACACAATTTTTGGCCGTCCGATGATCTTCAAATGGGAGTCTTCCCCAACTTTGAGTTTAAAAGAATTTTTTTTAATTTTCTCCTTTAATTAAGAAATTAATTAAAAAATATAAAAATCCACAAAAAAATCTGAAAATGCCATGAAAAACCAGATCCAGAGCTAGCCTAGTCGATATTCGGATGGGCAAGCCTCGCCAATGCCAAACTCCCTGGCGAGCCTCACCAAACTCTGGCGATGCTGGCAAGCTCGCCAGACTAGCAACCTCACCAAACTTTTCTACCTTTTTTTGGATTTTTCAGGATTTTTGTATAAATCGTCGGACTTTTTTGGATTGAAGAGGGCTCGAAATTTCAAAGAAAATTCTTCTTTTCAGATAAAAAACACGGACAAAGCACAACAAAAAAGTATTTTCTTTAATTTCTTCTAATATTTTCTTGGATCCAAAACACATTTGGGTTCGAACTTTTAATTATTTTCAAATCATCTCTTCATCTACTTTTCTTTTTAAATCCTCAGATATTCTCAAGTCTAAAACAAATTTAGAACCCAAGTCCGATTATCTTTTGGATAAAAAAACACTTATTTTCCAACCAAACACAACTAAATCAAAAAGAAAAAGGAACGCTCCCGGAGATCAAACGGATATGCCGAAGTGGATTCATACCGAAAGGGTAAGCCTATGAGTTCCTAGAGTTGCTTTATCTCGTGTTTTCGATATTGTTCTACATGAGAACCTAGGAATATTTTTATTTCTTTTATTATGTAAATAATGTTGTAATTCTCTTCTTCATCTTTATTTCTTTTTTTATTCTTGGCCTCACACCTTGCAATTTGGTCATTTTCATTAATAAAATTAACCAACATACATGTAAATAAAAATGAACCAATTTTTATTTAAATTAATAACTTCAAACCATCGATATTTTAATTAGGCCACACGGGCCTTTCTAAAAGCAAATTGAACATATGTGCCATATCTCGTGCTAACCTTTGTGGGTGCAGGTTAGATGTATGCCTAGAATTTATTTTCCTTCGGGTATTGCAATTATTTTTACGGAAATTGTAATTAATAGATTAGGCGGGCGGTTGCATCCTCCGAGGTTTTGTAATTTTTGTAATCTTTACTTTTCGCATTTACTTTCCGCATTTATTTACTATTTTGTGGATGGATTTTATTGCTTTCAAATATGCATGAATCATGCACTATAACTCGAAAACTAAGTAAGCGCAAATATTTGCTTTTAAGAATATACAGTTTTCTATAGATGTAATATAATGTGATCACTTAAGAAATAAGCAACTTATCCTGGACCCAAATCTCTATGTCTTAGTGGGCCGTACCCCGGATATTAAGCCTCACAGGACTATAATTCTTGGAAAGAGTTAATCCGGGTGACGACTCCATACTAAAAGATGGTGAATTCGGGTTTGATCGATCAAAACATTTTTCGCTTTCTCTACCAAAACTTTTTCTGAGTTCTAGGACCCGGTGCTATTTTTATAAACACCCCGGTGGACTGCGCCTTTGAAATCGTGCGCTCTCGGCCCATCGCTCCGTGTCTTCCGCTCATAAATTCATATAAAATATTTCACGTGGTATGTAGTTGTTTTTTATGGAAGTGTAGAAACTAGGTGAATCTTGGGAGTGAAATGATCAAGGATGGAATTCTATATTAAAAGAGTGAAAAATGTGCAAAAAGATGAGTGGAACATAAGGAAATGGCTTAGGATCGAAGCTATCAAGGATCAGCAAAGTTATAAGAAGAAACATGAAGAAAAGCATTATTCAATATCGTGACACCCATTTGCAGTCGTGACTGTCTCTCTTCACAAGTAGAAAGTTTCTAACCAATAGTCATGATCGCGATACATATATCACACTCGTGACTTGTGACTATTATTGGTCAACTCTTCTCACCTACTAACGGTCAGATAAAAACGATCAACCACCATCAACTGCCATCAACTACTAGACGAAAAGACATCTTTTGGAAGTCAACCAATCATGAAAAGGTGCCTGTCCATTGTGGATGAGGATGAATCTTTGCATCCAATCATATTGAAGAAATGTAACCCTTTGCCAATGGACATGACTCTTCATTTGGATAGACGCAACCCTTCGCACTTTATAAATAGGGTTCAAATCACACCAATTTCGTGACATGCATGGTGGGCAATGTATAGTAGCATGTATGCATAGATAGAGAGTGAAAATATATAGATTTTGCTAGTTCAAAGTGTTATTGAGAAAAATGTTTAAGTAATTCGATTCTTATTTCGATCACTAGATTTCTCCACAAATTCGAGCGATTGTTGTATGAGTGCAATTGCAAAGCACTTATCAATAAAAGTTTCCGTTCTTCAAGATTAATTTGTTGTATAAGTATAATCAAAGCACTTATCGCTAGATTTTTCTATATTCTCGAGCAATTATTGTATAAGTGTACTTGCAAATCACTTATCAATAAAAGTTTTAGTTCTTCAATATTCATTTGTTCGATATTTGCAAAGAATAGCATCCTAGCGGAGGTTCTATACAAGCCGAGACCAAATTCAAAGCAGACGCAAGAATTGCGAGAATTGACAACTCCCATTAAAGAGTGGATACAGTTTGATCAACTTTAGCTTTCACTTGCATACCTTACAACTTTACTTTGTTTTCTACTATTTCAAAGTTTATGATATGTCTGTGTCATAACGAGTATTTTGTCTTGCATCTTTTATATTAGTCAAGTTATATGCTTTCAAGTTGACTTTAAGAGTGATTTCAGGGTTAACAAGATTGTGTATAATCACCGGATCTGTGATTGTTTATTGAGCCAACATTTTTGGAATGGTAACTTGCTAAATATGGCTATGTGAAAATGACCCGTACTAAGCATAGTAATATTGTTATCCAGGTTTTTATAAGTGTCATAATTCGTTTACCCTAAATTTAGAAAAGTCATTTCATGCGTTGTTGCTCTATGGTCAATTATTGAATATTTGGGTGTCTAGAACTGGATTTGTTAAAGTTATCAAGTGTACGAAATATTCTTGATGGTTTTGCATATTTTTCTCTACTATACTTGTTCTTAGGGAATATCTATATAGTTTACATCTTCTCTAATCTATTCATGCATCTGTTTATTCATCAATCTACAATCCAAACTCTTTAATAAAAATTATCTTATTTTTTTTATTCCATAACTCTAGTTGGTCTTTAGAACAGAATTCCTTCCCTGTGGGATCGATATTCTTTTAAAACTACATCACAACTGTATACTTGTAGTGATCAATATTTTTCTATTTGATAATCGGTATTGATAACACCTATTCATATTAAGAACTTTTATATTATCGGTAGAAAAGTGGGGAATAAGGTTTTTGGTATCATTTATGAAGATAAGTATTGCGAAACAAGTATAGTCAAAACCTTGGGATCTCTCATATCTGTACTTCTATGTAGGGGTTGCGGAGTAGTAGAAGGCTTGCAAAGAAGGAAATGGACCTAAGAGTTGGAAATATAGCATGGGTTGTTGCAACTGTTGTAAGAACATATAGCCTTCGTTTGCCTAGAGGCCTAGTTTTAGTTTTCAAAAATTGCTATTATAATCCTACTATCACTAAGAATATTATTTCTATTGCGCATTTGGCAACATATGAATTTGAGATTTTATTTTCTGATAATATTTGTTGAATTCGACACAATTATGTTCTTTGTGCTTGTGGAATATTTCTTGATGGCATTTTATGTTCTAGAAGCTAAAACTAAAATTCTAAATAGAAACAATGTTAAAAAATCAAATTAGATAATGAGAAATCCTCATACTTATGGCATTTTCGTCTAGGCCATATAAATGAGACTCGCTGAACTAAGTTACACAAATGTGGTTACTTGGGCCCAAAGGAATGGGAATCCTATTAGGCGTGCGAACCTTGTTGGAAGGCAAAGATGATTAAGAAACCTTTCAAAGGAAAGGGTCAACGTGTAACTGAAAGTTTGGAAATAATACATTCCGGTGTATGTGGTCCAATGAGTCTTAAAACACATGAGGGTTTCGTCTACTTCATATCTTCTATCGATGATTACTAGCGATATGGTTATCTGTACCTAATGGGGCACGAGTCTAACAGTTTTGAGAAATTCAAAGAGTTCGGAACCGAAGTAGAGAAGCATTTTGGGAAAAGTATCAAGACCCTTCGATCTGATCGAGGTGGTGAATACTTAAGCCATGAGTTTCAAGATTATCTAAGGGATAATGTTATTTTATCCCAATGGACACCTCCTTATACACCCTTACACAATGGAGTATTAAAAAGGAGAAATTGAACGCTACTCGATATGGTTCGGTCAATGATAAGCCAAGCAGAACTCAGCATATCATTTTGATGTTATACACTTGAGAGCGCAGTTTATATTCAAATTGAGTGCCCTCAAAATAAGTTGATCAAAGACCATACAAAATATGGTATGGTAAGAAACCAACTCTTTCTCACCTGAGAGTTTGGGGATGTCCTACTTATGTAAAGATGACAAGTTCAGATAAGTTGGGTGCTAAGTTTGACACATGCCTGTTTGTAGGTTACCTTAAGGAGACCATGGGTTACACCTTTTATGATCCCAAGGAATTAATAGAAGGTACTTTTTTCTAGAAATGCTCAATTCCTCGAGAAGGAGCATAGTGCGAAAGCAAGTGGGAGAAATCTTTAGTTAGGCACTTAAGAAGAACAAACAAACAAAAACTGATTATTCCTAGACATGTTATAAAAGAAAGTGTAAGCATGGAACAACCTATTATAACATCAACATTACGTAGGTCAGGTCGGGTTGGACTCCAATCTCTCCCGAGCGATATGGCTATTTCATCATTGATGATAAGCATATCTTCCTAATGGAAGATGATGAGCATAAAACTTACAAGGAGACAATGGAAGGCTTAGAGTCTGACATATGGTTTACAACCATGAAGTTAGAGATGGACTCCATGTACGAACATTAAGTTTGGAGCTTGGTTGATGCTCCAAGTGGAATTAAGCCCATAGGATGCAAGTAGGTTTTCAAGAAGAAAACAAACATGGAAGGTAATATAATTACCTATAAGGCAAGGCTAGTTGCAAAAGGTTACAATCAAAAGGAAGGCATTGTTTGTGATGAAACCTGTTTAACCATTAACCATGTTGAAGTCTATTACAATACTCCATTCAATCGCTACTAATAACTATTATGAGATTTGGCATATGGATGTGAAAATAATTTTCATTAACGATAACTTGGATAGGGATGTATATATGATATAACCTGAAGGTTTCACATCCTTTGATGGCTTGATGGTATGCAAGTTGCAAAGGTCCATTTATGGAACTAAGCAAGCATCAAGGAGTTGAAACATTAGGTTTGATGAGATAATCCGAGAAATTGGTTTTGTGTCAAACGTTAATGAGCCCTATTGTGAGCGGACGACACGGAGTGATGGGCTGAGAGAGCGTAGAGATTGAGAGGCGCGGTCCACCAGGGTGTTTAAGTTGAAAATAAATTCCTACCGGGTCATGGAGTTCATTGAGAAAGAGAAAACATTTTTAGATCGGTTAAACTCGAATTCACCATCTCTTAGTGTAGAGTCGCCACTTAGATTAGCTATTTCCAAGAATTAGAGTCCTGTGAGGCTTAACATCCGAGTGATAGCCAACTAAGATACAGAGATTCAGGTTTGGATAAGTAGCTTATTTCTTATTGGATCACTTGAAATTATATCCATAGAAAACCATATTTCTTAATTGCGTATAATCGGACTTATGTCCTTTTTCGAGTTATAATGTATGATTTAACGTGCATGCGGAAAGCAATAAAACCATACATAAAGCTATAAATAAATACAAGAAAGTAAAGATTAAAATTACGCAACCTCGGGGGATGCAACCGCCCGCCTAGTCTATTAATTACAATTCCCCAAAAATAATCGAAATTGTGATACCCCGAAGGAAAATAAGACCTAGGCATACATCTAACCTGCATCCACAAAAGTTAGCACATGGTATATAGTACAACATGAATATCTACATGTATTCTCGATTAGACCTTGGCGAGGCTTGTGTGGCCTAATTAAAATATCGATGATTGAAAATTTCTTATTTAGAAATAAAACGATTCATTTTATTTACAAATATATTGGTCCTTTTTATTTAATGAAAGTGTTCACATGGCAAGAAGTGAGGTTTGTTATCCGGGAATAGATTTTCTATTCCCTTCGTGGGGGTATTCTAACATGCATTTCATAATTATAATAAAAAATAATTAAAAGCATGAAAGAAAGTTACATAGTAAAATAATGACAATTAAATAAATAAATAAAAAGGTTAACAAAATACAAAAGAATAAAATAAATCCTAGGTCGATGACGAAAATCGAGTTCATATATGTATTTAGAAGAAAAAAAAATCAATATAAAAATTTAATACATAGGAAAACGCATCTCTAGGAACTCAGAGGCTTACCCTTTCGTTGCGAATCCACGTCGACAAATCTGTTTGATCTTTGGGAGTGCTCCTCATTCGTTTTGATTTAATTAGTGAAAATGTGTTATTTTAATTCTAAAAATATGCAGACTTGGACTCTAAATTGGTTTTAGGTCTGAGAATAACTGAGGATTTTTTGAGAAAAAATAATGGAGAAAAATTGATTTGAAAATAATAAAGTTTGGAATCCAAAAATGTTTTGGATCCAAATATAATCAAAGAAAAATGTGAAGGAAATGTAGAAAAAGTCGGAATGATTTCTTTAGAAAAAAATTTTTTTTTGTAAAAATTCATCTGTCGTTGTCGAGGGAAAACTATTTTTTTGTGAATTTTTCGGTTCCCCAAAACCAAAAAAAGGCCCCCCTATAATGGGCAATTTCTGCTGAGCCCGGCTGCTGGGCTAGCCAGAAATCTCTGGCGTAGCTGGGCTCGCTAGAAATGGAAAAATTTTCCAAACAATTTGCCTTCAAACTTACATATTTTTTTAATTTATTTTTAAATATCATATATATGTATATATATTTTTATATATTTAAATACTTATATATATACAAATGTATTTTCTCTTTATTTGTCTTATACATATATTTTCTTAAAGTAAAATGATTCAATTACTGAGCTGCTGAGTGTCACCCATATTTTTTCAAAATTTTTCCTATTTTACCCTTTATCCTAATTCCTACATAAAACCCATCTTCACCATTTTTTTCATTCTACCACCCAAAGTTAAACTTTATACCCTAAACTTTTTCTACAATTTGAAAAAAAAAATTTCGGCGACATGGACGGATGACAGGGGAAAGGAAAAGTGTCGACCAAGGTATTTTTTTTCATTTACTTTCACTTCCCGACTATTTTCAGGCCAAGAAAATGGTTGAAAAAACAGTAGCAGTTTCCGGCGTTGGAAAATGGTAAAAAAAGAACTATTTTCGACCCCGGAAACTACAAAAACAGAAGTAGTTTCCGGCACCGGAAACTGCTCCTGTGTTCACTTCCAGTGGAAACAAACCAGAATTGGCTCACTAATGAACCAATCCTGGTTCATTTTCGATGATGGAAATGAACGGATCTGGTTCGTTTCCACCGAAAATGAACAAATCTGTTCACTTTCGATGGAAGCGAACCGTTTCCAGCTCGTTTCCACAGAAACGAACCAGATCCGGTTCATTTCTAATGTCGAAAATGAACCAGATCTTGGTTCTGGGTTTATTTCCGACGCCGAACAAACCAGTCAGTTCATCGAAAATGAACTGATTCATTTCTAGCAAATAGAACTAGCTGGAATAAGGCCGTTCGAAGGATTTACTGGCCAAAATTTAATTCCGGCCAACAACTCCCTTTGCCGGAATTAAATTCCGACCAACCATAAGGTTGGTCGGAATTAAATTCCGACCGAGGGAGTTGTTGGCCGGAATTAAATTCTGGCTAGTAACTCTGTCGGCTGAAATTAAATTTTGACCAAATAAGTTCTCTGCCAAAATTAAATTATAGCTAGTTAAGTTCGGCCAAAAATAAATTCCAGCTATAGTGGGTGTTCCGGTCACTAAATAATATGGTTGGAATTTAATTCTGGCCAAACTTTTGACCCGATAATCGTATGTCGGCCAAATTTTTAAATTTTTTTTATCAAAATACATGTTCTTAATTTCAAAAGTATGCACCCCTCACAGGTAACCAACACCATTACCAACTTGCGCCCTATCCACCGCCCTTACCCTAGCTCCCATCTCCTCCCAACTCAAACAAAAATCTACTTCGAAAACTACCCTAACTCCCATGATGCTTCAACTCTACGTAGCATCTTTGCAAAATATGGCATTCATGGCTCTGTTTACATAGCCCCGAAACGTAATGCAAGGAACCTTAATTTTCAGATCCCTCCCTTTCCACGAAGCCTTATATCGCCTGAATGCTGTCTCCATTGGCACCGTTCATCTTCGTTCTTTCAAAGCAAAATATGATTGAAACCTAAACCCACCGACTCCCCCTTGCCAGCAACAAAAGTAGACCATGAGCAAACCCAAAACCAGCCACATGTTTCATTATTCAACCAGAGGCAGTCGGTCCTATGTAGAGGGGGTCTCGTCGAAGGAATAAAAGGTTGATGTGGTGGTTGATAAGAGTTATGGAACTGCAAGGTGGACCTCTACATCTTGTATTGCGAAGGTTAAGGACATATCCCTAATCCCCAAGCTATCTGACATCATTAAGGGACGTCATTTTGTAGCGAAATTTATTACACCATTAGGTGGAGAGTAGGTTCTTATTTCCTTTCATTCAAATGATGCTCTTAATGAGTTTATTGAATTCGATTGGCTATATCTTAAAGACTTTTTCACGGATGTTGCATAATTTTCGAATGATTTAATGCCAAATGAATGTGTGGTTTATACGGACATTTTAGGAGTTCTACCGAGCATGATAACGAAGGATCTACTAATGCATTTGGGGAGATTATTTGGAAAATTAATTCACTTTGACTTTGACTTTGATTCCCTCCGATAGATTGGACGTAATTTCCTATCTCATATCGGTTCCCTTAGATTATTATGATCATAAGTTGAATTTAAGGGTAGGTGATGTTTCTTACCTGATTATGGTGAAGTTTTGTCAAGCGATTGTGTGCTCTTCCTATGCTAATGATTCCGTTACCTTAGACTCAGCCTCAAAAAATGAGGAATTCTCAGCCCCGTCAATAGCCCCTATAGACAGTATACCTATCTCACCTTTAAGCCACTAGAATGGAGCTGAAACAGGATCATTAGCTGCTCCTGAGAGTCCCCTCCATTCATAGTCACAGTCGCAAAACCTGTTGGATAGCAGCATTGCGGTGTTAGCCAAAACCCAGCCAATCTTTTCTTCCTCCTCAAGACAAGAAATCAACAACATGAACTGGGTCACCCTTCTTTCGCGAGATAAATCTACCAAATCGGCCATTGAAAATGCAACGGCTTTCGACATAGGAACAAAATTAGGTTTATTCAAGGAGAGATACAGAGAAACAATAATGCATGTCATGGACTCGGTCTCCGCTTCATAATATCTATAGTTTGGGTTTCTTGGTTTTCTAACTTTTAATGTCATGTAATCTTATTTGTTGGAATTGTAGAGGTGGCCTCGGTAACAAAGCCAAGTAAGGGTTTCTTCGATCTATGTTGCGTAAACATTATGTGGATTTCATAGCTCTAGTTGAGATTAAAGCAAGTTCCATTTCGGAATTAGTGGTCAAATCTATTTGGGGTCATAACAATTTTGATTTTCTCGTTGTTCTGTCGTAAGAACTTTTAGGTGGAATCTTGGTGTCTTGGAATTCGACTAGCATCCGATCTCTTGAAATTCACTCAATGAATAGATGGGTCCTCTTCCGTATTGAGCTACCTCAATCATCTTTTCACTTAATCATTGTTTATGGTACCACTGACAGCGATGATCAAAATGCCTTATGGTTGGAGCTACTACCTTTTGTTTATAATTATAATAATTTGCTCATTTGTGGTGACTTTAATGAGGTCTTAGCACTATCAGAAGATCTAGTGGTAGAGTGCAACAAGGCATGGGTTATTTCCAAGAATTTATACATGATTCTAAAGTTCAGGACCTCCCGCTCTATGGCCGCAACTACACTTAGCATAATAGCATTGCCCACTCACATATTGGTCGTATTCTAGCATCGTGCAATCTTTTAGATTTGTGGACTTTGGTGACTATCACGACGCTTGACAATTGTCTATCGGATCACCTAGCCATCTTATTCAAATTAAGACCGTGCATTCATAAAGGGTAAAAGCAGTTTCGTTCACTTAACTTATAGTGGGAAGAACCTAGCTTTTTACCATTTATTAAGGAAAAGTGGGCTGATATTTGCAACACTCACAACAGCAGCAACATTGCTCATAAACTCTGCCTTTTAAGCAAAACACTTAGTTTGTGGCATGCTTCCAACTTTGGCCAACTTGAAAAGAGAATCAGGGACCAAGAATCGGTTATGTTGAACCTCACATCAAGTGATATTGATCGCCCATTAACCGCTACAATTTCAATGCAACTCGATGAGGAATAAAACACTCTCAACCTTCTTCTTCATCACATTGAGAATATGCACCATCAATAATCAAGGGTTGCATGGACCCTATTGGGTGATAATCACTCCACTTTTTTCCACCGTCTAGCATCAGCTCATTTATGCAACAATCAAATTTTACAATTAGAAGTCGATGGCTCAATGTTATCGGATGTGGCGGAAATCACCTCGGTAATTCAAGTTTTCTATGGTAATTTGTTCTTGGCAGCCCCCAAAGTCCTGTACTCACTAAGTCGATTGAATTTCTTACGGGTTTCAGAGAATCAAAATGCTTTATTGATAGCCCCATTCTCAATTGAGAATGTTTGGAATGCAATTTGTGATTATGGGGAGAATAAATCATCGGGTCCAGATGGATTTAATTTCCACTTTTACAAACGTTTTTAGGATGACGTTCAGCTTGAAATTATGAGCTTTATCTCTAGTTTTCACTCTTCACCTCGGCTGCTAGGCTCAATCAAGACTTCACTCATGTTTCTCGTTCTGAAAGTGCCAGGGGCAGCGTGTCTTAGCAATTTCAGACTAATTGCGTCATCCATGGAATTTATAAAATTGTGGAGAAATTGTTAGCATCGAGACTCTAGTTGATCCTTCCCAATATAATTTTTCATAATCAATTTACGTTTACCAAAGGCCGTAGCATTCACGACTGCTCATTTCTAGCATCGGAGATCATAAAAAAAATTCACTCTCATCACCGTTCATGTATAGTACTGAAATTGGATTTTCATAAGGCTTTTGACTGTGTTTCCTGGGATTACATTGATGAGGTTGTGAGCATAGGATTTTGTACTAGCTCCCGCGTTTGATGATGATGGCTTTTTCGGGATTTTATCCTTGAATCACACAATTTTCGAGTATCCTGATGCATCCGAATGGGAATCCTTCTCATCTAAAAATTCAAAATGATGTTTTTAATAATAATAAAATTATTTAATTTTTATCCTGAAATTGACAAATTAAAAAAATAAAAAATACAAAAAAAATACATAAAACATGATGGAAAACCATATCCGGGGGCCCGCTTCGCCAAAGGCGGGTGAGGCGAAGCTCACCAAAAACGGTTCGGCGAGGTAAGCCTCGCCAAGTTTTGTGAGGCATGAGCCTTGCCAAAGGGCTTGGCGAGGCACTGTGTCGCCAAAGTCTTTCCTCGCCAAAGCCTTTGGCGAGGCCCATGCCTCGCCAAAGATCTCGGCAAGGCACATGGCCTCGCCAAAGTCCCGGTGAGGGGCCTCGTCGGACTTTTTTTTTGCCGAGACCCCTTGCCAGAAAATCTTACCTTTTTGGATTTTTCTATAAATAGTCGGGTCATTTTCGATAATCTAGATCCCGAAAAATTTACAGAAAAAAATAGAACTGCTTCCAAGAATTAAAACGAACATTTTTGGACTTTTTACTACAACCTTTTCACCTAAACTTAAAGGACGAGGAGGATTTTCAACGGCCAATCGGGATATCTTTGAAGTGGATTCATTCCATAAGGGTAAGCCTCTGAGTTCCTAGAACTACAATTCCCATGCTTTCAGTGTTTGGTTTCTTCTTCTAATTTCATCTATGAACCTAGGATTTTAATTACTTTTATTTTATTTCAACTATTGTAATTCTTCTTCATCTTTTTATTAATTAAAAGGAGATGTATGTTAGAACACCCCCACGAAGGGAATAAAACATATTCCTGGATAACAGACCTCACCTTTTACCATGCAAGCATTTTCATTAATTAAAATGAGCAACCAATGTGCTAATAAAATGGACGGTTTTATTTAAATAACAAACACAATATCGCGAATGATTTTTTTAGGCCACACGGGCCTCGCTAAATCCAAAATCGAACATACGTGCTATCCCCTGTGCTAACCTTTGTGGATGCAGGTAGATTAGGATTAGATGTATGGTTAGGATTTTAATTTTCCTTCGGGTATCGCAATTTCAATTTTTATGAAATGTAATTAATAGGTTAGCGGGCGGTTACATCCCCCGGTTTTTTAAGCCTTGTAATTTTTATTTTCAGCATTTACTTTTGGCATTTACTTATTGTTTTGTGGATGGTTTATTTTTCTATTTTGCGGATGGTTTATTATTTGGCAATACATGGTTCATGCATATAAACTCCAAAACGACATAAGTGCGAATATGCGCAATTAAAAGAAAACGATTTTCTGTAGATGTTATTTAATGTGATCACTTAAGAAATAAGTAACTTTTCCCAGACCCGAATCTCTCTGTCTTGGTGGGCTATCCCCTGGATGTTAAGCCTCATAGGATCTAATTCCTGGAAAGAGCTAATCCAAGTGGCGACTCCACACTAAGAGATGGCGGATTCGGATTCGAACCGATCTTAAACATTTTTCACCTTTTTCTCTTTCAACCTTTTTTCTGGGTCCTCGACCTGGTGCACCTTTTTTTCAAACACCCTGGTGGACCGCTCCTATCATTTCACACGCTCTTGGCCCACCGCTCCTTGTCACCCACTCACAATGGCGACTCCGCTGGGGATTTTGGATAAGTGCCAAAAATTATTGATCACATTATTCCGTTTTCTCTTAATTTTGACATATTCATAATAACGCATTGTAGTAGAAGGGATTAGCCCATAAGTCTAAGGTACCCCTATTACCGTGAAGCTTTCTCTTTTACTAATCTGCCTCCCTGAGAAAAGATAGTACTTGAGCAAGTGGAGCACTTGTTGCCATATCGCATGTACCTCCCTCGTTAGAACCTATTTGGGGAGAGGCTTGGAGTGTATTTCAGTGCAACAAGAACCTTCTACATTAGCCACCCATCTATAAACCATCATGTAAATAAGACATAGGCATCTTCCCTAGGGTGTTACCCAAACACACGATCATGCATTATATTTTCTTACATGTGCGCTCCTTAGTACCCTCGCGGTACTAAGATGAACCAAACTTAGGATAGAGACTAGCCAAAAACCCTATGCGCAGGAGTTGTATGGTTGGAAGAAAGATATTGTGTGCTATGTGCTAAGTGTTTATCGCTTTCTGATTCATCATGCATTGTACAAATGTGCCATGCTAACCACGAATTTTCATGTAGACACTTAAACACACACACTCATATTAAACATGATTTGATGTCATTCATGCTTAAGACTTAGTTGACACTTGAGATCATGTCACCTTAGGATAACATGAAACCAACTAGAATCATGTAGAGCATCATTCAACCTAAGTTTTAGCTTGATATCCACATGATGTCTGACTCTTAAGACAAAACTACCCAAATCCCGGCACGATGCCCATTTGGCATCCGAATTACCGCCCTTCTAGGGCACCCATATACACCAAAAGCCTACATCAGGTAAACTTGAAAACAAAGGATATCCCAGTTGATGTCCTAACCCAAACCCCGTAGGGTAAACTTTTGCTCACACATCACTACATACCTTTAGTGATGATGTCTACTGACATCTATGGCTTTGGCCCGATAGGGGTAGAATGACCAAAACATTCATTTATGTGTTACTTAAGGTATTTTTTTCCATACATTTAGAGAATAACTTACACTAGAGTGCATCGCATAGCCTACTCATACATAAAGAGAGTTATCTCTCGAACCTTTGACCTATCACCACACGGGTAATTAGGCCACTTCATTACATCATTCCACTTTACGTTATCCCAAGGATAGGATATGGATCTCAAAAGCAATGGACCTTCATTCATCGCATGGACTAACGATTCTGTTCTTTTTTGTGTGTAATTTTATCTTACATCATGGCACGTTAACTCTTTTCCACGGACATAACATTAAAAATTTCACGCATCAATCACACATCATGATTTTACATGCATTCCCTAACGATCTCCTTGTGTATATCATCTAGGAAAAAGTTGCTTTATCATAAAACTTGGAACAGGGCTTCTGGCTGGTTGGTTCGCCTATCTCCAGTCACGGCTCATCAAGAAGGAGTTCCGTACACCGACTCTAGCTCGGATTCAGATCAACACACTCCTAGCAATTTTCTCAACATGTCTAATCAACAGGAAGAGAATGTGATCAATGAGCAGACTCTTAAGGCGGGTCAGAACCCACCAGCCAACCAATCATCGGTGAGTGCCGAGATTGTGGCTGCAATGAATGCCTTCACCAATAGCAAGCAATTTGCATCAATCCTTGACCACCGTACTAGGACTGGATAGCTCGAGTAGAGGGAAAATGATGTAGTGCCAAATGTCGGTGTCTCAAGCCTATCGGGAGGACCGTCATCTTCCGTTGCTGTATTTCCGAGTTCTACAGCAGTCACCCCTAACATCTATCAGTTTGGTTTTGGGCAAGGTCAACCGTAAACAGTGTATGAACCACAGATGGGTGGCTAGTTCTTCCCAGGGCAGCCGGGGTATGCTTCATTTGCACCAAGGGCAGTAGGGCCTTTAGAAATCAGGCCCTCTTCTAATTATATTCCATTTGTTCAAGGGGTGGCTCAACCCTCAGTGCCCAGCTGGGGTGGACCTTCTCAAATATTTCAGTGTCGGGGGGAAATACTACCCGATTTTGCAATATGGGGGGTTCTCGAAAACCCTAAATAGTATCCTTCAACAGCCTGGAATGGCTGAACTCTGGAGATAGTTCTTAGCCACTCATGTGCAGGGGCAGAGAGGTGCGATCCTAGTGCAGCCCACAGTTGGGGATGAGGATACTTTGCCACTGACCTTTGCTATACCTCAATTTGAGAAGTACATAGGCAATACAGATCCTCCTGTGCATGTTTCACATTATTAGAATGTGATGAGGGTTTTGAGGATCAGTGATCGAATGATGGTGAAACTGTTTATTGTTAAGTTGGGAAGCTCGGTAAATGAGTGGTACAGTCACTTACGATAGAGGTATCTTACGATTGGGGATGTCTGTCCCAGGAAATGGTGGACCATTATGGGTTCAATACTCTAATAATCACAACCATGCAGAATCTGGAGGCGGTGAAGCAACAACCAGGGGAGAATTTCAAGCCCTATTTTGAGAGATGGATGGCCATGCAAGTGCGTTTACAGTCTCACCTATCTTTATCAGAGATGATCGTGAAGCTATTAACTGGTGCACTACCATCTTATCGGAAGAGGTTGGGATCCAAAACTTTCCACAGCTATCAAGAAGTTTTCATTCAAGCTGAGAAGATAGAGCGCTATGATGCCATGGAGGCAGAGACAGGGTAGTAGGTTGCTAAACCCTATTATAGAAAGAATGATTCCAATCTGGTGCAGGTGAAGGCGAAGCAACCGGTAGTACAATTGGTGAATGAAGAGAAGGTAGCTGCTGTTAGGTTACAAAAGGAAGAATATCATGGGATATCACCATATGCTGCTAATTTAGGATTCTTGTTCACCAAGCTGCGTGAACTTAATCAGTCAGAGAGCTTGAAGAAGCATGTCCCTCCCAGGCCGGAAGAGAAGAATAATTATCGCACAAATAACTACAAAGAGCTGTTGAAAGCCATTCAGAAGCTGGTGGCTAATAAGGTCATCCATGAGCCAGCACTCAAGCCCAGCACGAAGAGCAACCCTTTTCCGAATTTTGAGATGAGGGTAGGAATGATTAACTCGAGGCTAGATGAGCGAAAGGTCTTGAGCTACCTATCTGAAGGACTTGGAGAATTCATGATGATGGTTGGGTCGGGAAGCGATTTTAATCGAGTTTTGAAAATGTGTGAGGAAGAGTCTAATCGTCGAGGGTGCGGGGACGAGATTAAAGTTGTTGAAATCAACCTTGCTGGAATGTCGGTATTTACCGGCTAGAAACCTACGTCACCTCGCTTAAGGAAAGTATTGTTAAGAGAAGCACCGGTCAGCAAAGGAAGCCAAAATGTGATGGTGATTGAGTCACTTTGACGATGTAATGGAGATGCTCGAATTCGAGTCGAGCAATCGAGTGATTAGAGAATGGGGAGAAGCCCTGAGGGCTAGTTTCAGCCTAGCTGGTATGTCAGTTTTTAACAGGAATGATCCACTGTCTTCCCACTTGTCTAAGTTTTATATCCTATGTCGAGCACAGGGCCTTTCTCAAGACATGATTGCTACACTGTTTCCGTGCTCACTAGCGGGAGAAGCAAGTTAGTGGTACGAGATGCAGTCAGTTGAGACCAAGAGTAATTGGAACTACATCTCTGCAGAGTTCCAGGCGGAGTTCGCATTTTTAGAACCTCTGAAATAAACCATGTGAGATCTGCTCGCTTGTGTACAGAGGGAAGGAGAATCGCTCACCGGCTACATAAAGCGGTGGATGTTTATCTATCTAGTGCTAGTGCCAAGACCATCTAAGCTTTCTGCAGTACAATTGATAATAGGTGGATCCCTAGATCGGTATCACTATCATTTATCAAGGCTGGCAGTCTCAGATTTTGAGGAGTTATCTTTTCACGCTCATCATCTTGACAGGGAGATAATGACCAGGCATCGTAATGTCCACGCAGTAGGATCATGGATACCCACTGATTCCGTGCTAGCAATATTATCTCGTTCTAATTCGGTGGTAAATGCAGTGATTGATGAAGATGAAGGCCTCGAAGATGATCCTTTGGCAGAAGTGTTATCAGTAGATGGGGGTGAACTACGGAGGGACGCAATAAAGATGGAATCCTGGAAAGCACCAGCAAGGGTGCCAATTGATCTCGATGCATATGTCCCCAAGTCAAGAAGGAAGAGTAAACCTGAAGAAGGAACCTCGGTTGAGGGAGAGATCATTTCTAGTGGGAAGATGCCCATAAGCTTGGATTCCTACAAGTTGAAGGGGAGACGTGGCCAATTGGAAGACGGATATGACCAGTACCCTTGGGTCAATTCTAGGGAAACAAGAGTGATGGAGAATGGGGTGCTAAGGGTCACTCGGAGTGGTAGAGTTTTCAGAAGGGATGAGACTGTACAGCTCAATGACTCCATGACAGAGGAAATAGCAAGAGAACAGCCCGAACCACCTCTACCCGCAAAGGTGGATGAAGATATGCTAGATATAGACCCTTTGATAAATCAGTTGAAGGGAACTCAGGCCAAATACAATATTTGGAGGTTGCTTGAGACATTGCAAAAGCATAGGATGGGTTTAGTTAAGAGATTGATGGAAATGCCTGCCATGCCTACAACCTCGGTAATAGATATGTGTGCTACCATCGGTAATAGGAATTGTCCCCCCTCAGATACCATCAATAACTTTTGATTAGTCAGAATTGCCACAGGAACTGGGACTACATAATCGGGCCTTATTTATTCGGGTTTAGATTTTTGATTGCGCAATACCGTGTGTAATGGTAGATGATGGCTCAGCTCTCAATCTTTGTCCTCTTAAGGTCCTACCTCACCTAGGGCTAAGGGAGGATGTGCTAGCCAAATCTGACACGGTGATCCATGCTTAGGATGATTCAAAGAGGAGTGTAGTAGGAAGCTTTGAAGTAGAGGTCACCACTGGAGGAGTAACTTCTAATGTGAAGTTCACTGTGCTAGATATTCCAGTAACTTATTCGTTGCTTCTAGGTAGGCCATAGATCCATGCAATTGGGGCAGTCCCTTCTACTCTACACCAGAAGATAAAACTTATTCATAAAGGGAGGCCGGTGAGGATCGAGGCTGATGAAGAATCAATGATGGTGGCTGCAGCATTTGAGGAGAGAATAATGCAGGGGCTGAGGATGGCAATGGCCACTGAAGAAAGCAGGGTTTCATCCTTGGAAAGGGCTTGGGTAAATATCATCAGGGGATTATCAGGGCCATTGATCCTATTCTTGTCACACCTGGGCTGGGCCTGGGTTTCACCCCGGTTATGAAGATGTATAAACACAAATGGCCCATGTTTTGTAACATGGTAAGCGTTTACGAAGTCTAAGGCATACCTGGGAGAGCTTGAATCGACGATCCTGAATGGAGAGGAAGTCAAGGGGCTCGAGATATTCAACGATGTCTTTGACTTCAAGACTAGAGTTGATTGAACCCCCCGTTGATGCTGATCTGGAAGAAAAACCAATCCTGGTCGAGGAGTCTGGAAAAGATAGAGTACTGGAAGATGCAATGGCAGCTTTCACCAAGGTTGTTAACGAGCTGATAAAAAAAGCGATATAGGCACTATCAAGCTCCTCACTGAAAAGCTAGCACAGACCACTCACGAGGCAAAACCTACCACTAGCGCACCTGCTGCTGCAATAACTGAAGCTCCTCTGCCTGTGGAGGAGGAAATTGATGATGTAATTATGAACATTTCTGATGTTTTTGACAATTTTGCCTAAGAGGCCAATTCAATGAAGTACGATAATTTTGCTTACTTGTTTGATGTTCTACCTGATGGTACTATGCATTCATATGATCATACACATAATGTCTTTAACATTCATGGAACATCATTAAATGAAATTAACTTGGGTACAAGTGAGTCATAAAAAATGGTGACAATTTCCAATGATTTGAATCCTGAACAAAAAAGAGAGATCACAAATGTACTTAAACGGCACATGGTAGCGTTTTCTTGGTCATATGAGGACATGCCTAGAGTGGATAGACAGATCATGGAACACCGTATCCCAACTGACCCTCGGATCAAACTAGTAAAACAGAAGCTACGTCGCTTAAGGCCTGAGTGGGTAGAAAAGGTTAAGGCTGAACTAGCAAAGCAGATTTAAGCTAAATTCTTAGAAGTGGTTGAGTACCCGACATGGCTAGCCAACATTGTCCCAGTAGCAAAGAAGGATGGCAAGGTCAGTGTCTGCGTGGATTTCAGGGATTTGAATAGGGCCTCCCCAAAGGATGATTTCCCCCTACCCCACATTGATGTACTGGTCGACAACACAGCAAGGGCAGCTATGTATTCCTTCATGGATGGCTTCTCAGGCTATAACCAGATACTAATGGCAAAAACCGACAAGATCAAGGTGGCATTCATCACTGAATGGGGTGTATACTACTACAAGGTAATACTGTTTGGTTTGAAAAATGTTGGTGCAACATATCAGCGGGCCGTCACAACCCTAACACATAATATGATCCACAAGGAGGTGGAGGTTTATGTAGATGAGATGCTTGTGAAATCCAACACTAGGGAGGAACATCCAGTTGTCCTAGACAAGTTTCTCACCAGAATCGAGAAGTATAATCTACGCTTGAAACCAAAAAAGTGTGTATTCGGGGTCACATCAGGGAAACTCCTAGGACATATAGTCAGTCAAAAAGGAATTGAGATGGATCCTGATAAAAGCAAAGCCATCAAGGACATGCCCGTGTCAAAAAATGAGAAAGAAGTTCAATCTTTCCTTGGGTCTCTACAGTATGTAAGCAGATTCATCGCCAGAATCACTACCATCTATGAGCCAATCTTCAAACTACTACGAAAGGACCAACCAGTAATTTGGAACTACCAATGCCTAGTGGTGTTTGACAAGATCAAACAATACTTGTTAAGCCCACCCGTCCTCCACCCACCAGAACCTGGAAAGCCCCTGATCCTATACTTGGTAATTGAGGAGTCATCAATTAGAGCCATGCTGGTGCAAGAACATGAAGACAAAAGTGAATATGCAATGTACTACTTGAGTAAGAAATTACTCAAGTATGAGTCACGCAACACCTTGGTGGAGAAAATTTGCACAATGATGGTTTGGTTGACAAAGAAGCTACGTCATTACCTCTAATCTTACCAAATAAAAGCCGTTGCAAAGATAAACCTGATGAAGTACTTGTGCCAGTCACCAACACTAGCTGGAAAACTCTCATGATGGTTATTGCTATTATCTTAATTAGACATCAAATATGTAACCAAAAAAGTCATTAAGGGATGAGCAGTCACCGAATTTTTAGCAAATCAGCCCTTGGACTCTGATTACGTTGAAAATCTAGAATTTCTAGATGAGCAACTAGCATTGATAGAGGACGCTGGTGCAGAGTGGAAAATGTTCTTCGATGGTACAATGAACAGAAACGGAGCCAACCTAGGTGTTGTATTGATAACACCACAAAAGGAAGTTATACTACTTTCCAAACGATTGGAATTCCCAGTAACAAACAACAGGGTTGAATATGAGGCTTGCCTATTTGGGTTGGAGGCACTTCGAAAGGCACATGCAAAAGAAGTTTCGATGGTAGGGGACTCAGCTTTGGTTATTAAACAAGTCACTGGTGATTGGGAAATAAGAGAAGAATCACTCCGCCTTACATGGAAGCAGTATGGAAAATCTCACAAAAATTTTCCAAATGCATCTTTAAACACGTGCCCAGGGATGAAAACCAAATGGCAGATGCACTCGCTACACTAGCATCAATGTGGGAAGGCCCTAGAACTCAGTCAATCAAGCCTGTTGTACTGTAAATGTCTAAAGAACCCTTCTACTATAGCCTAGTGCAAATGGAGGATCAACAAGCTAATGGGAATTGGTCCTTCGACATCGTCAAATTTTTACAAACCGAGGAATACCCAGAAGGCGCAACAGACTCTGAAACAACCTCATTGCGGCAATTAGCAACTCAGTTCCATCTAGTAGAAGGGGACCTGTTCAAACGAACATCAGAAGGAATGCTGTTGAGATGTCTCACAGAACAAGAGGCACTGTTGGTAATGCGATAAATGCACGTGGGAGATTGCGGTCCACACATGAATGGGATAGCACTGGCTAAGAAAATTCAGCGCCAGGCATATTATTGGACAATAATAGTCACAAACTGCGTATTGGAAGTACGAAAGTGCCATGAGTGCCAGATATACGGTGACATCAGCCATCTACCCCCATCCGAACTCCATAGCTTATCTACTCCTTGGCCATTCTCAGCATGGGGCATCGACATTATTGGTGAGATTCATCCAAACTCGACTAATGGACATTGATTAATTATCATAGCAATCGACTACTTTTCAAAATGGGTGGAAGCCGAATCCTACACCAACATCAACACTAAGAAGATGACCAAGTTCATTGAAAAACATATATTCACCCGATATGGCATCCCACATCACATTGTATCGAATAATGGGGTTCAATTCCAAGGAGCCACATCAAACCTAATGAGGAAATATGGGATCGAGCACCATGGTCATCACCATACAGGCTATAAGCTAATGGAGCAGTAGAAGCAGCCAACAAGGCGATTAAGAAAATCATGAGCAAGATGGTTGTTACTTACCGGGATTGGGCTGATAAGTTGCCATTTGTAGTATGGGGATATAGGACAAGTGTCAAAACTCCAACCAATCAAAACCCTTTCTCGTTAGTGTATGGGATGGAAGCAGTTTTACCAGTGGAATTGGAAGTGAAATCGCTTCGAGTAGCACTAGAGGTGAGATTAGAGGAGTCAGAATGGGCAAAGGCCAGGTTTGAATAGTTGAATATGATTGACGAATAGTAGCTAAAGGCACTGGATCATTTGCAGATGTACCAACAACACATAGCTAGGGTATACAATAGTCGAGTTAGGGCCAGAAGCCAACCGTTAAAAGCAGGAGACTTGGTTCTGAAACAAATGAGACCCTCAAATGTGGACCAACAGGGAAAGTTTCACCCGAACTAGGAAGGCCCTTATGTCATTAAGAAAATCTTGAGTAAGGAGCTGCCAAGATCATGGATATGGATGGAAACGAGTTCATCAATCCGGTCAATCAAGATAAGCTCAAGCGCTACCACGTGTAAAAGTAAAAGAAATAAATTCACAAAAGCAGTGCACCAAAAAAAAGAGAGAAAAACCAGTCCGCCAGATGGCACTTGGCTACCCGGGCAACAATTAGGACCATTCTTGTATAAAGCTAGAAATGTCCGCTGAGTTGAAAACCCGTGAAAGGTGGCTCAGGAAAAAATTAGGACACGGTGAGGAATAGAGGGACCGCAAGTTAGAAAACCTGCTCTAGGCTAACTAGTAACAAGAATCAAATCATTGGAAAACTTGTACCCTTTTAAAGCTGTTCAATGAAATGTGTTATGTTTGCAAAGATTTATGTTTATGTTTATATGAATAGTGCGTATACAGAATATCGCAAGTAAATAAAATTCGACAAAATTTCATAATCCAAGAATAAGTAAAAAACACTAGTCAGAAAATAAATGGATAAAACAAATAAGATCTAAGGGTGCCAGTCATTCCACCGTGCACACTTCCTCGAAATATGAGGAAGGGGGGTCCAAACCATCTTCATCCCTCTCCCACTCACGAGACACCATAAAGTGCTGATTAGCATCGGGGAAAACCTTAATCTCACTAAGCCATCTACAGTAGAATTCATTAGTATCTGTGGTCTCCAGGGTAGTGTAATCCAACATAACAACTCAAGCGCATGCCCAAAGCCTCTATATAGCATCAAGAGTGCCAGGACTGAAGTCGTGAAAACTGGTTGAGCATAGAGACCGAGGAACTCGTTGCTGACACCCATATTGCCTACACAGATGAGAAGGGGAATAAGATGTAACACCAAACAGCCCCATCAGCAAAACACCAGAGTCATGGACGTTAGTTACCATGAACGGAATCTCCAACTAAGGGCTGAGCCAACGAACCCCAAAAGATCGGTAGGCACCCAGAATCTCGACCCAAGCACCTTTGCTCAGCGAACGATGGTCCTTCCTAGTGAAGCCTCTAGGACCATAATGCGAGGGGAGGTATTAAGCCTTCCCTAAGCGTGGGTCAGCAGTTAAGCGAAGCTTCTCCAATAGCCATACCTACGTTAATCCATTTGTTTTATCAAACAATTAAGATCATGAAAGAAAGTGGTAAGGGGAGAGAATTACCTCGAGCAAGGCAAAATGGTCTCCTACTAAATCCTGGTTCACTGAAGCAGTGTCCAAGTGGACCAAACTCTTAGCCAAGGCTAAAGCTGCAGGAGAAAGGCCTGTGGAGAGTGGGTCAATGATCGACAGCAAGCGGAAAGGCGCAATCGCGCCAACCCCACAAACGAACTCCTCCAGAAGAAGTAGAGTCACCATCGAGGGCCAAGCTAGATGACTACTGGGTGTATTCTCACACCAGCTAAGGAGAGCTTCAACCCGGAAGCCGCCAACATCAGGGGGATCTGACAAAAAGTGCCCACTAGACTCCAGGTTCCATAAATCCTTCAGTTTATCCTCACCTCCAAGCTGGAAAGAAGGAAAGGTGAAGGATAGTCTCAAGGGGGTTATTGGCGTCGACTCCTTCAGAATAGAAAGCCCCAGGATAGCATAAAACTCCTCGACCAAGGGGCAAAGCTCGAAGTTGGCAAAGTGAAAGATATGAGTGGTAGGATCCCAAAACTTCAGAGCAGTACGAATGAAGGCCATATTCACAGGCCTGGAAGCAAGGTACTGAAGACCCCACAGACCAAAACTCTCAATCCTCTGCCAATCGGGTCCCCGAATGGTGCGGAGAAAGACCCTAAGGCGCTCATTATGGCTCAACATCAGAAAGGAAAAAGCTAAAGGAAATTCCTCAAAACCGGTGTTGCCTACACACATTAACCACATACATTAGCATTGACATTCATTCATGCATATACAAAAAACATTCACAAACAAGCAAGCATATTCATAAAATAAAACACCACATGTGAGGACCCGGCTCTGCAAATGACCAAAATCCCCTTTTCTTTCATAAATCAGAAGTTTTTTTTTCAAGGTTCTATAAATAGGAGCTATCTAAAATGTACGGTTCGAAAAAAGAGGAATCTAAAACTAAAGCTAAAACGGTACTCCTAAGCATGCACCGCCTAAGTGTCATCTACACCCACCGAATCTCGGGGTAACATGGTGGATATCTAAAGGTCCTCGACACCCAGTTTCCCGGGGGTGCCATCCGCTAAACCAGTCATAAGAGGATGCTGCAAACCGGGAAGAAAACCGGTGTTCCAAGCTGGAGACTCGAGCAGCACAATTTCTGGATCATCAAACAGAGTCTCGATATCAAAAGTAAGAGGGGGGGTGAAAACCCAAGGTGGAAGCTCGTGCTTCAGCTTGTGCCTGCTCTACCGCGGTGTTCTGCCACAACAACTCTTGGTACTGGGCCTCCAAGCTCTTGTGATGAGCCTCTAAGCTCTGGTATCGAGCGCCCAACTCCTGGTGACTCGCCTCAAGACCCTGATGGCTAATGTCCAGTGACTGAAAGAGACCGTCAAGCTCTCGATAGCGTCGCTCGAATTCCTCACTCCTCGCCGTAATGTCTTACAGTCATAAAACATGTCACGAAGATCACATCCATGTACATAAAAACATGACATATCATGCATCGCATATGACAGGTCGAGAAAAATGACATACCTGTGTGGCCCTATCCTGTGAAAGCATTAAGTCCCTCAATGCAAAAGAATGTCAGGCCACCCAATCCATCTCCTCACGTACGACCTGCAAAAGGAAAGGAGTGAGTAAACAAATGTTAAGACGTTCCTAAAAGATCGCTGGTGGTCTAAAACTCAAATGAGTAGTGTCGGAAGGATCATAGGCCAATGTGTGAAAGCTCGGGGGAAGAGGCACCTCCCACGAGGTCCCTATGGAACCCATTAAGTAGTAGGTGGAGTCGAGGGGAATAGCGAACCTCCCCTCAGTAACTCCCGACGAAGATGTGCTTACCCCCCTGACCGTATCATTCAGATCAAGCACTCGAACCCTTTTCCGGGCGAACTCCTACGAAGACAGACAAACAGTCAGAAACAAATCAACATGAATAAAAAGATTAACACATTTCATACATGGCATCCCACTCCAGTGTCGCTAGCACCTGCACCGGAACCACCATCAACTCTCGGACCCCTAACACGAGAAGGGGGGCGTGCTTCCTTGGGCTGAGCTGTCAGGCAAAGCGGGAGCAACCTCTCCCAAATAAAGGCCTCGCAGTCACCACGATGCCCTGAAAGCCTCATGCCATGCTCCTCGAAGAGTACCTCTTGCTCCTTTGGATCAGTAATCACCAAGTGCGCCCGAAATAGTCCGGTGGGTGGCGCAGGCGGAATGCGCCTATCAGACACTAGCTTAGTCTGCCAGAACTGAGTACGCTCTCCTAGGTACCACTCACGTATCCTGGGCCCCTCAAGGATGAAGCAGTTGCGATCCACGTCTTGCCAGATATCCTTCGCCATATGATAGCTTGGGAGACCCCGCCACGGGTTGCGCTCAACCTGAAAAGAAAGAATAACAAAGTCAGAATAAGTTTAAAGATAAAAAGGTGATCATATCCATAGAAACGAGGTCCCTCACCTGCTCTAGAGTCAACTCACAAAGATTCTGATAGTAGCCAGCAAAATCCAAAACATCCCCCTCAAAAGATGAACAAATCTGGGCCATACACAGAGTATCCTCCGGAGCATCAGCAAACTGCGGGGCGGGAAGGAACTGATAAAAGAAAGCCCATGCCTACAAAAATAAAGGGGTTAATTAAGTTGGATCAATGAAAAAAACTAACAAGCATAATTCACAAAGTAAACAGACAATACCTGAAGAACCATGGGGCAGCAACGTAGCGCCCGTACGCGACCACGAATAGCCAAGTCAAGGGCAAAATAAGTCTACGCTAGGATTGCCTGTGGCCAGTTAAGGCCACTAACTCCGTCCAAGTCCTCTAGTGGCTCAATCAACCCATAGTTGATCTCGCTGTTCGAGACTGGGAAAAATGTGACACTCAACAGGGTGGCCAAAAATTACCGGACATACAGAGGAACCTCGGCCTTAGAAATAGACTGTCGACCCGTCTAATAGTCAAACAATACGCTATAACTCAGCACCCGGCCTCTGGGGCTGACACCGAGTAGGTCTTTGACACGGTTGTAAACGATGGGAGCCTTGAAGAACCGCTCCAAAAAGGCATCAAATCAGATCACATTACCAGTCCATGATAGACTAGTGATCGCTACAATGTAAGAGGGAGTGATGGTAACCTCCCCGATCGAGAAATGGAAGGTGTGCGAAATGTCACACCACCTCTGAGTAAGCGCAATCAACGTCGCATACAGCAGTAATGTAGTCTGTAAAGATCACGCTAGAGGACCAAATTCGATGGCCTCGATGGCCTGAATAAGCTCAGGGTGAGAAGAGGAGTGACGGTACCATGCCTGGATAGTGGTATATCCACCCGTGGGACGAAGCGTGGGGGACTGCAAACGAAACCAAATAATACGTATTTTGTTATTAAACATAAGAATAGCGAGAAAAACACTAAGATAATTTTTCTTTTAATTTCTCTCAAATAATTTTGGATCCAAAACACGTTTGGGTGCCAAACTTTATTTTCAAATCTCTTAGAAAAAAGTCCTCAGATAAATTTTTTCCGAATCCAAAAGACGTTTGGACTTCACGTTTTAATTATTTTCCAATCTCTGTTGACATAAAAAAAATTAATTAAAAAATTACGTAGGTGAGCGGCCGGGGCCCCATGCGGAGGCGTTGGAAAAATCCAGCGAGCCTTCAGGGCCGCGCCAGGCATCTCTGGCGGGGCATCCAAAAGGCCCTCGCTAGAGAGTCTGGCGAGGGCCTTAAGGGACCCTCGCTAGAGAGCTTTGGCGAGGGCCTTATAAGGAGCCTCGCCAGAGAGTCTGGCGAGGGCCCTTAAGACCCTTGCTAGAGAGTTTGGCGAGGGTCAGGCCCTCGTCGGTTCGGTTGTCTCCGTTGGAAATTTTTTCCGCCGGACCTAAATTTGCCTTTTTTTAATTTCTCTAGGTTAAAATTCCATGACATGGTTCAAGGATCAATTCAAATCTAGTTCTTAAACAGGACAAAATAATAATAAAACATTAAATAAAAATGTTTTTAGCAAATACCTCGATCCGGGAAATGTGAGGCTGAGCCGGAAAATCAGGATCCAACGTATCTATCGGGGAAGTAATGGTAGACCCCAGCATAGTATCAGTCACCGTCAAACCGTATGCAGTGTCAATATCAACAGAAAATACTCCGAGATCATCAGTAGGCTGAGGAGTGAGACTAGGGGAGAAGCGAAGTCCCCTGCCAGCTACCTTTGACAACATGTTTGCTAGAGAGAAGAGAGAGCAAAAGTGTTTAGAAAGAGAGTGAGATTATGAAAAGTAAAGGAGTAAGGAAGGGGAAGCTATATTTATAAAGAAAATAAGAGAGCCCCACCTATCTATTTATTTTATTAATTTACAATGGAAGTCTCCCAACACTACGAAACGATGCACGGGATATCCCCGATATTCCTCAAACTCATTTAATTCATTTATTCCTCAATGTTTTAATTTTTGATTGAAGGGGCAAAATTTTTTGCTCCGCATAAACTCAATCAAATAATTAAAACTTCATCGTAAAATGTATTAAAATTATTTTCTTTTTTTCTGATTTGTTACAGGAAACAAGTCAACATCTAAAGGAAATTCAAAACATAATTGAAGAAGGAAACGGTTATCTCGACGGCTGAAGAAAGAAACAGCCTCATTTATCAACCGAAGAATGAAACGGTTACCGACTACAACAGGGACATCGTAGAAAGAAACGGTAGACCCTCACAAGGGGCAACAAGTACCTAAGAATTTCGAAGAAAGAAATGGACAACCATACGAAGACACAGCGCAAAAAAGGAAGGCCTATTGAAAGCGGGATGTCACCGACCACATCAGTCAGGTATTCTCTCTATCCCTACGCTCTTTTCGTGTGATAATACTAGTTATGCAACTAGCAATTATCACACGAGGGGCAGTTGTGAGCATGGGATTTTGTACCAGCTCGCGTGTTCAATGATGATGGTTTTTTAGAGATTTTATACTTGAATCACACAATTTTTGAGTATCCTGATGCATCCGAATGGGAATCCTTCTCATCTTAAAATTCAAAATGACATTTTTAATAATAATAAAATTATTTAATTTTTATCCTGAAATTAACTGATTAAAAAAATACAAAATACAAAAAAATACATAAAACATGACAGAAAACCAGATCCAGGGGCCTGCTTCGCCAAAGGTGGGCAAGGCAAACCTCGCCAAAAAGGGTTCTACGAGGCAAGCCTCGCCAAGTTTAAGCGAGGCATGAGCCTCGCCAAGTTTTGGCGAAGCATGAGCCTCGCCAAAGTCTTTGGCGAGGCCAAGCCTCGCCAAATGCCAAAGCCTTTAGCGAGGCACCTGCCTCACCAAAGAGCTTGGAGAGGCTACCTCGCCAAGCTTTGGAGAGGCACATGGCCTCGCTAATGTCCCGGTGAGGGGCCTCGCCGGAACTTTTTTCCGGCGAGACCCTTTACCAAAAAATCTTACCCTTTTTGGATTTTTCAGGATTTTCCTATAAATTTTCAAGTCATTTTCGATAATCCAGATCCCGAAAAATTTACAGAAAAAAAATAGAATTGCTTCCAAGAATTAAAACGAACATTTTTAGACTTTTTACTACAACCTTTTCACCTAAACTTGAAGGATGAGGAGGATTTTCAATGGTTAATCGGGATATCTTTGAAGTGGATTCATTCCGTAAGGGTAAGCCTCTAAGTTCCTAGAACTGCAATTCCCGTGCCTTCAGTGTTTAGTTTCTTCTTCTGGTTTCATCTGTGAACCTAGGGTTTTAATTACTTTTATTTTATTTCAACTATTGTAATTCTTCTTCATCTTTTTCTTAATTAAAAGGAGATGTATGTTAGAACACCCCTATGAAGGGAATAAAACATATTCTCGGATAACAGACCTCACCTTTTGCCATACAAGCATTTTCATTAATTAAAATGAGCAACCAATGTGCTAATAAAATGAATGGTTTTATTTAGATAATAAACACAATATCGCGATTGATTTTTTTTAGGCCACATGGACCTCGCTAAATCCAAAATCGAACATACATGCTATCCCCTGTGCTAACCTTTATGGATGCAGGTAGATTAGGATTAGATGTATGGTTAGGATTTTAATTTTTCTTCGGGTATCGCAATTTCAATTTTTGGGAAATGTAATTAATAGGTTAGCGGGCAGTTGCATCCCCCGGTTTTTGAAGCCTTGTAATTTTTATTTTCCGCATTTACTTTCCGCATTTACTTACTATTTTGTGGATGGTTTATATTTCTGTTTTGTGGATGGTTTATTATTTGGCAATACGTGGTTTATGCATATAAACTCCAAAACGACCTAAGTACGAATATGTGCAATTAAAAGAAAATTATTTTCTATAGATGTAATTTAATGTGATCACTTAAGAAATAAGCAACTTATCCCGGACCCGAATCTCTATGTCTTATTGGGCCATCCCTGGACCTTAAGCCTCACAGGACTCTAATTCCTATAAAGAGCTAATCCAGGTGGTGACTCTACACTAAGAGACGGCGGATTCGGGTTCGAACCGATCTTAAATGTTTTTCGCCTTGTTCTCTTTCAACCTTTTTTCCGGGTCCCCGACCCGGTGCACCTTTTTTTCAAACACCCCAGTGGACCACGCCTATCATTTCGCATGCTCTTGGCCCACCGCTCTGTGTCGCCCGCTCATAGCGATGTTTGTAAGAATGGGCTTCAATAAGAAATGGATATCTTGGCTATCTAATTGTTGCAAATCATCATCGACTTCAATCCCCATCAATGGTTCTCCATCCGATTCGATTTCAATTCATAGAGGGATTGAACAGGGGGACCCACTATCACCTTTCATCTTTTTGTCAATGGCTGAAGGATTAAAACAGATGTTAGATGCAAGTATCAGTGAGGGCTTTCTCCCGAGACTTGAGGAGGATACTTCTATTCCCAACATATCCCTCCTAGAATTCACTAATGATACACTTTGTTTCCTACCACCTGACATAGAAGTTCTTCGAAATCTGATTGGCATTCTCAAATGTTTTGAGCTTATCTCTGGATTACGAATCAACTTTCACAAGAGTACACTACTTGGTATTCACTATGTCGATGAATTCCTCCAATCGAGGGCTACGCTGCTGGGATGTTGAATTGAAAAAATTCCTGATCAATTACCTTGGTATGCCTCTCTATATTAATCGATTGTTGTTAACATGTTGGGATCCCTTAGTGGGCGAATTCAAAAAACATCTTGCGAATTGGAAGGGTTGTTATCTCTCTTACGTTGGCCGCTTCATCTTATTAAAATTGGTATTATCTTCCCTTCCAGTTTACATTAGGTCATTACACAAGATGCCATCATTCGTTAATGTATCTTTGTTTAAGCTAATGAGGAATTTTTTATGGTGAGGTGACTCAAATTTAACTGGTGTATGCAAGATTTGTTGGGTAACCGTTAATCTGCCTTATCTGCTTGGGGGATTGAATTCAACGAACTTCTACTTAATAAATTCCAGCCTCCTTTTCAAATGGATTTGGAAAATTAGAAAAGCCAATCGGGACTCTCTTTGGTATACCAATTGCATTGATTGCCACGGCTTTGAATCTTGGATGGATTTAGCTAATGTTGACAGCTCCTCTTTGTCACCTATTTGGAGATCGATTGTTGCTTGTTGTGTGCGTAATAAAGCTAATTGGGATTTGTTCTCAAAGCATTACCGGGTGGGAATTAGTAACGGAATTTCAGCATCCTTTTAGCATGACAATTGGACAGCGAATAAGCCATTATAATACCTTTTCCCAGATCTTTATTCCTTATGCAACAATATGCGATGCTCAACTCAAATTGGATGCACAACTGTCTTTGGCTCTTAGTCCTTTAGCCTTCCCTTTTGGAAACGCGATCTTCGCTTTTCATAGCGAGATAGTTTTTGCCAACTCCAAAGATGGTTACACATGGCTATCCCGAGTTTATTCAGTGGCTGTTTGATGGATGCTATTGATTCCATAGAGCAGCCTCACTTCGAGACTGATAATAACAACTTCCTTTGGGATTTTGGGCCATCAAAACAGTACTCGGCAGGCTCTTTTATCATCAACTTCCATTGCACATCAGTTTGGACAGCTCCTTCGGTGGATTTTCCTTTGATTTGGTCGTATCATTCCAAAAATTAAATTTTTTTGTTGGTTACTCTTTCATGGCAGGTTAGCAACTCATGCTTTCCTCTTTTTAAAAGGATGCATCACGAAGAGCGAGTCCACTTGTCCTTTTTGTAGAGAAGTAGAGACGATTGATCATTTATTCCTTTTATATCGGTTAAGTTCTTAAATTTGGTTGGGGGCTCTAAAATGGTTGGAATTACCTCTACCTATCCCTAACTCATTCCTGGGATTTTTCAACATTTGGCTTTCATTATTTTGGCCATGAAAATCGTACGACTTTGGAATTTCTCTTTGGTTTATCATCTATTGGTCTATTTGGAAGCAACGCAATAAGTGGATATTTGAAGGAAAGCTTGACACTGGTGATATTTTAGTATCGAGCATTAATCTTTGTAGGTTTTTCTTTCATTCTAATAAGCGTAACATTTGTTTAGCATTCACGTACTTATTTGTAAACCAGAGAACCATAATATGTAAGTAAGTTACTATTCTCTTCTTTTGAATTGTAACTATTTTAATTAATAAAAGAGAGGTGGGAGTTTTGTAGGCAAGCATGGAAACTAACCTAGTTGGGGACCTCGCCCCGAAATTTTCTCCTACGTCAAACTTTTAGTTACACTGACTCTCGGGGAGTTTTTCAAAAAAAAATAAAAAGTTGGTAGAAAAATATATTTAATCGATTAAATATTTTTTTAAAGAATATTTAGTTTACTAGATTATTAATTTATTGAATATTTATTTACAGAATATTTATTTTATTGAATATTCCATTAAATAACATATTATTTTATTGAAGTATGTTTTTACTATTTTGAATATTTATTTATTAAATACAGGATGCGATGGGTTTGGACCCGTGACATGTAGCTGCTCGTGGTCTTAATGCGTCTATGAGGTTACAGAGATAGCAGGTATCGATGGAGGATGTTGTGGAGACTGTCTCTGCCATGTCGCTTCAGTAGTAGGTTCGAGTTTTGCTACACCACACAATCTCATGGGAGCAGATCCACTTGTCTTTCAGGTCGGTGATTATGAGTTAGATGATATGTCAGACTCAGAGGTAGGGGATGATTATGATGATGTTGTGGATGACACTCATATGGTTAGGAGAAAGCGTGATGGAAGATTCGG
This sequence comes from Euphorbia schlechtendalii, assembly GCA_949673415.1. NCBI lineage: Eukaryota > Viridiplantae > Streptophyta > Magnoliopsida > Malpighiales > Euphorbiaceae > Euphorbia > Euphorbia schlechtendalii. The sequence goes on from CATIWQ010515506.1 coordinate 43,234, forward strand.
TATAGAATCTTCTTCGAGTAGTAGGGAGCATGTGAGAAAGTGGATAGATACCAAGCTCGTACCTGGTGGACCATATGTTACTAACACGATCCTGAGTTTTTTAGGTCATGTCGCTTCTGAGATTTGGAAGGGTAATAAGAGGGAAACATTTGAAGTGTCATAATAAACCATCATGGTTGAAAGAACTGAGAGTTTGGTTTGAGAAGATGGATGGGAGTGGAAAGTAGATTCTAGAGAGGACTGGGGTGAGCCACTTACCCTTTACTATGTATGATCACATTGATGCGGATATGATTTCTATATTTTATTAAGCGGTGGAAGCCAGATACTTATTCTTTCCACTTGCCCTTTACTATGTATGATCACTATGTATGATCACATTGACTATTATGATGCATGATGTGTATTATATTTTAGGCATTTCTATTGATGGATTGATTATCTCGGAGGATGGCGAAACTGATCACATGAAGAATGTAGTGATGGAGATGCTTGCGGTTGGGGAAGATACGGTAAAGGAAATATGGTTGTATGGTGTCGTTCTTGCTACATAGTAGCAGAGAAATGTTGTGAGGGCCATCGACCACCCCATGCTAAGATAGCCGGCTGGATGTGGTTAATGTTTGCAGGGACCTTGTTTGTAAACAAGAGTGGTAATCGAATCCAACCATCTTGTGCTTTAGAGTTGAAAGATGAGTTGAACCATGTACATGAATATCATGGGGTGAAGATACATTAGCATACTTGTATCGCCAGCTTGGAACGGCTAGTCGAGGTGATTGTAGACAAATTAGCGGATGTTTGACTCTCCTCCAAGCTTGGATATACGAATATTTTCCTTGTTTTCGACCTCATACGTGTTACCCTATTCGGGAAGGACAAGCTAGGGTGATGTCATGGGCACCCCGTGTAGAGGGCAAGGGTTTCCGTTTGGATGCTTTACGTATGTGCATCAATCAGATGACTACAACAGAGGTATAAACAAATTTTTATTTAACTTTTAATGTGTTTCAGATCATTTATTTTACTATCATTATGATCATTGATGTGAATGTGTAATTCGTGCAGATGAGGTGGCTTTCGTATGGTCCTAATCCTAATCAAGCTGTTCTGTGAACCTTATACATAGGCTGGATTCAATATCGTGACAAAATTTGAAGGATTGCTGAGGGAATGGAATGAATCACAGTGATTCATTATGTATCTTTTATTTTAGGAAATTTGTGAATAATTGTTATTGTTTTTATCACTTTGGTACTGAATTTTAATTGTTCCCGTAGTTGCATTATTATTTTTACCAATGACTAATTATTTTATTGTCATTGATATTTATCTGAATTTTATTTGTTCTTGTAATTGAATTCCCAACAGCTATTACCAATGTTGCCAAATCGTACTGATTATTTTTCAACATTTGCAATTATTTTTTACTATTCCCAATAGCTATATTTTTTACTATTCCCAACAGATATATTTTTTACTAATTGGTACTGCATTTTCTTGTTTACCTGTGTCAGAGTCTATATCACCTTAGTTTACTGTTCTTTTCCCAACTCAGAGTTTTGTCAAATCATACTGATTATTTTTCAGCATCTACATTATTACTTTTTACTATTCCCAACAGTTATATTTTTTACAATTCCCAACAACTATATTTTTTAGTGTTCCCAAATTCTATATATAATACCATATGTTTCCCTTCTCTCTCACACTACAACTATCATCTAATTCCCAAATTCTTTGTCATTCTAAAATTCTCTTTGATTCGTAAAAGTTTCCTGCATTCTCTTCATCTTATCATGCTCTCTTCCTATGGCTTTTGTTTCCCCGTTTGATGCTGGTGATGGCATTGACTACAGTAGCCACTTCATCATAGATATAGAATTTCAAATAGCAGAAGATGTAGTTGCATGGGTAAGGAGTATTTCAAAGGGATTTGGATTCAAGCTCGTTATATCATCTTGGGAGACAACTAAGAGTAGACTCATCAAATGTAGTCATGGTCAGCCACATAAGGGAAAAGATAAAAACTTACCGTTTTCCAAATGGATATTCACAAAAATTGAAAAATACGGTTGCCCTTTCCGAACACAACTAAAGCAGAGCAGTTGGACTTCCAAGTGGTCAATTACAGTTGAAGCTGGATATCATGGCATACACAACCATGTCATGTACCACTTTAATGCTACTCATCCAGAACATAACCCAATGAGCCAGGAATCTAAGCAAATCGATGCAGAAATGAGCGAAGCACAATCGAATCCTAAAAATATCATGGAAACTCTCATAGGTAAATTTCCAAATGAAAAATTTAACATATGCCAAATCTATAACTTAAAGACGAAGCTAGGTAAAAAGTCATTTAATGGTCGAAATGTCATTCGTCAGTTCTTCCATCTAGCACAACAGGCCAAGTACTTGCATTGGCATGTTCCTGATCCAAAAATGAGAGCTCTCACTCATGTGTTCATGGCGCATCCAACCTCGTTGAATTTGTTGCAGAAATTTCCTTACTATGTAGGCATCGATTCTATCTACAAAACAAACAGATACAAGATGCCTATGATAGAATTTGTGGGGTTGACTCCTGACAACAAAAACTTTCTCATTGCATGGGCACTAGTGAGAGATGAGACATCTGCTAGTTACGCATGGGCGCTTGATAAATTGCGCTAAATGTTTCAAGAAAATGTTACAGATCGGGAGCTGGATCTGTTCAAACCTATAGAAGAAATGTTTCCAAACACCGCACTTCTTCTTTGTGACTGGCATATACACAATGTTGAAAACAAGATTGCTAGGGTGGTTAGATGTAGGGATGAAGCCCAAAAGATGGCTAATGGAGAATGGAGAAAAGTTTCTAAATCACAAACATTGCAAGAATACGATGCCAATCTTGCAGTTCTGATGGACTCGTGGCTTAGGGTATGGCCTAACTTGGTAATTTATCTCATGGATAAATGGCTTATTTATAAAGAAAAGTTCATTCTCGCGTGGATGAATAATATTTTACACTTTGGGAATACGCCAAAATCTCGAGTGGAGAGTGAACATGCATCGCTCAAGGATTGGCTCCATACATCAGTTGGAGCCCTGGATACTGTATGGACGAAGGTCAATAGACAGATTCAAGCACAAGAAATAAACATAAAGTAAGTACATTTACTAATGTTATTTATGATAGTATTTTGACATTTTTTAATAGTTTACTTATTATAATAATATTTGTTCATTTGTAGGGTTGAACTTGAACGGTCAAGAACAAAATGATGTGAGGTCACATCGGGATTTCCTTTTATGTTGTTATCATTTTATATTTCTCATCATGCCTAAAACTTACTTTTCGATGAATACCAATTGATGTTAAAATGGGGAGCCGAAGTACGTGAATATTGTTATTGCATGTTACACAAGACTCATGGGCTACCATGTGCGTGTGAGTTGTCTGATGCAATACGAGCAAGAGTAAATATCTCTACTAAACGAATCCAGCTGTTTTGTAAAAAACTTATGGTTAATGAAGCAGGGGTGGATCAATCACAAGATAATTTTTCAAGCTATCCATCTGAGGCTCACTAACATCTCGCAAATATCGTCAACATGGTAAACACATATCATCCTATTGTTGTGGAGAAAATGGCAGCTATGCTGGAAGAATAACTTCACCTTGAATATGGTGATGATTGTGTTGAACCTGAGGTGAATGAAAATGTAAGGGGAAGACCAAAAGGGACCAGGTCAACTCGACGTGAAAAAAGATCTTGGGAGCATAATTCAAGAGGTCGTTGACATTCTAATAGTTCCATTCATCATAATTGTTCAGCTAGGAATGATTTAGTTCCCTCAATAAACAATGCATCAATTTATGGTATGAACTCGCTATTCGATAGTTTAAACAATACAATTTTAATCTTTTTTCATATTTTATCATTTACATATTTTATCATTTACAACTTATTTGCTTTGTTTCACTAGTTCAGGTGGAGTTCCCCTCCAATTTTCTGAGTTCACACAATACATTCCAATAATTGTTCATCTATTCATTGAAGGTGCGGTTAATGTGGAAGCAGATGGCAATTACGGTTTTCAAGTTTTTGCATCCTACATTTACATGAACAACGAAGATGCACATCAATATGTAAGACAAAATCTTAGTAATGAGCTAATTGCCAAATGTAAAATTTAAGAACCAATCTACTTTGACGAAATCGATGTAGCCATTGAGCATATTAGTTGGGCGGGCGGTTCATGGACTCAAAATCGTAGGTAGAATTCATGTAATTGAGGACTTATTCACTGTTGCAACACTATATAATGTTGCGGTTATTTATATCCGTTACTCAATTGTGCCCACAGCTACACATTTTTGTTTCACCATTTTGCCTTTGTATACAGCATCAAATGCGAATGGTCCGTGTGCCGAAATCTGTATTGCCCATACCGGATCGATCTTAAAACATTTCTTCAAATTGAATTTACAAGAAGATTATCCTCTTCCTCCAATTGCTACTACGTGGTTTCACTATCGTAAGGAGAGTGTGATTGGGTGGGAAGATTTGTATATTTGGAGGTTACAACAGTGGCAATAATTATGTGATTAAATTTGTACTTATATTTTAATATTATGAATTTATATTTTATTGTGTTCATGGAATTCATCAGTCATGAAATATATTACCGTAGTCAAATTTTATATTTTAGTTAAAAAATTAAAAATACAATTTTTTTACCTCCCTTACCCTAGCCGAAATAAAATTCCAGCCAAGCTATAAGTTGGCCGGAAATTTATTCCGACTAGGCTAGTGCTTGTTCCAGCTAAGCTATAAGTTGGCGGAACATTTATTCCGATCAGGCTAGCGCTTGTTCCAGCCAAGCTATAAGTTGGCCAAAAGCTTGGCTGGAATAAAATTCCGGTCAGCCGATATATAGTGGCCGGATTTTCATTTTCGGTGAGGGGTGAAAAAAAATTTTGATTTCAGGGGTATTTTTGTCCTTTGGATGGGCGATGCGAAGTAAAAATGGGTGATGTATAGTAACTCCCTTTAATTAAATTATTTTGAATCCTTAAATATTTATTTATGTCCATTAAAAATATTTTAAGCCTTTATATTTTCACTTTGAGGTTTTTAAATATTTTCTTACAATTCTAAGTATTTATTTAAGGCCCAAAATAATATTATTTTAATTATTTTTTTACAAGAAGAGGTCCCATTTGAAGATCATCTGATGGTCAAAAAGCCATCATGATCGAACACGCGAGCTGGTACAAAATCCCATGCTCACAGCTGCCCCTCGTGTGATCATCGCTGGTTGTATAACCAGTATGATCACATGAAATGGAGTGGAGGGATTGAGAATATATCTGACTGGTGCGGCTGGTGATTTCTTTGTCCTCGATCAGTGATGACGTGGGCCTTCCTTTCTAGGACCTTATTTTCATGAGATTGTTCGTTTCTTTCTTTGGAATCCCTTGGTGCTTCATTCCCCCTTGTGGGCATGTCAACCGTTTCCTTTTACGATGTCCTTTTAATAGCCGACAATTATTTCTTTCTTTGCTTTCTATCTACATGTGCCCCTTGTGAGTTGACCTTCGGTTGGTTTTGGCCGTTGGAACTGCTAGAGCAAGAGGTTTGAATCTATTTCATAGGTGATCCCATTGAGATAACCGTTTCTTTCTTCGGTTAGGTTTCTTTAGTAGAATGTTGATTTGCTTCCTGTGACAAATCAAAGAAAAGTATAATGTTAATACATTTTATGATGTATGCTTTAATTATTTGATTGAGATTATGCGAGGCAAAAATTTTTGCCCCTTAATCAAAAATTAAAACATGGTGAATAAATGATTGATGAAAATTCGAGGGTGTTCCTGAAAATTGCTACGTTATTATAGGAGGCTTTTGTGATGTTGCAATGTTGCTTGAACAGGGCCTAAGTAAGCTTGAATTGACTTTAGGCTTGAGTGGACCATCATCCTTCTTGATATTTGCAGATTCCCCAAATGGAGTTTCTTGTTTACTAGGACGGTGTTGCCCCGGTTTGGCATTGTCTTCACCTGTAAATGACATTATGCGAATGTAATGTATGCATCTTTTATGCATGAATAGTATTTATCATATGATGTATATTCATCTATCGTAGGTGTTGTGGTCTTCATTCATTGGAGAGCCTTCTCTTATGCCCGTGCAGGAGTTCCCCTAAGATTTAACTTTGTCAGAGATTCCATTGATGACTTTCTCAGAGTGACGACCATGGGTTTGTTGAATAAGATTCGAGTTAAGAGCTTGGATTTGGTTCGAGGAAAGTCTGGATGAGTCGTTTCGGTGATGATCGTTTGGAAGCCATTTGCCTGAAGTGTTGGAGGTATACCGTTCCAAGGAGGAGATGATGAATTTGATATTTCTTTGGTCCTAATTTTTGCATAGACCGCCCTTACGGGTTTTCAATCTATCGAACCATGTCTTAATTTTTGCTTGGACCGCCCTTTAAGGTTTTCAATCCAGCAGACTCATTTTTCTTTCTTTTTACTTTTTCATTTTTTTTGGATGTTTACTTGTGATATTCTACCATTGGCATCCAAGCAATCAAAATAAGAATATGCATAAAGATTCAACAAAAATGACAATTCATTTATGAACTTAAAAGGGGTATAAATATTTCAAATTATTTTACTCCTGCCATTACTTATCCCTTTCAGTTTTTTAACCAATGTGGTTCTCTCGACGTCCTAATTTTTACCTGAGCCACCCTTTTTAGGTTTTCAACTCAACGGACTATTATTTTTCCATTTTGAAAAGAGTACATAATTTTTGCTCAACTAACGGAGTACCATTTGATAGGCTAGTTACAAATTTATTTTCTTATTGGTACTGCTTTTTACTAATTTGTTTCTTTCACCTATGCGTGATATCAATTGTGTAAGACTTGGTTGATTTGATAGATTGGCTGCCACCCATTTCCACGACTTCAGTTGTTGTCTCGTTCAGCATTTTTCGTCGATTGGTTGGTGCCCATGCTGCTTTGCTAGCTTGAGGTGTATTCGATGATGGGTCTTGATTATTAGCATTTCCCTTTGAGTTCAATTGTTCTCAAACGATAGGTGATATGTTAGAGATTATATCTGATAGCATGATTCCATCAATGGTGAATGATATTGATTCAATGACGTTCCTTCCACAATGTAATGATCAGCCAATAAGTGTTGGTGAGCCGTGTGATGGAGTTGTTGACGTGTATCAGTCAATGATCTAACTCCCTCTTTATTCTCTTGACGTTGTGTCAGCTACTTGGTACTTCTATGATTTTGATCATTTTGACCTTTGTTTGGCTAATTTAGTAGTTAGTGGACGTTTAGTGCTTATCGAACGTACGTCTTTATAGGATGAGGCAAACGCTATCACATGTTGTCTAAGTACTTTAGTTTATCTCTCACTTTCCCTCAAGAGTCAAATCCTTTGAATTTATTGTAATTGTGGGGACTCCATTTATACCTAAAATGCACAAAACCAAAAACATAAATATTGAAAAATCAATAAAAAATTTAAAGATAACATAAAACACAACAATTCAATAAAAAAGTGAAAAAATAATTAAAATGAAACAAACAAAACCTGCAGCATCATATGCACAAGCACATAGCAGCGTGCTATTGTAGCAAGTCTTAAAAATGTGGCATCTACAACTACAACATGCCTGCAATGTTGCCAGCCCTGAATTCAAGCATGCAGCTCCATGAAAAAATACTTAAACCTAAAACCATCCATCACAAGGTTAAGAATAGAACCACGATTTGTTTTATGAATCATGAACATAATACTAGGTAATGTGCTCTAAGAAATGCTATCCCTCAAATCCACTTAGGTGCTTCTTCTCTGGCACGCCACACTTTTTGATAGTTGATATCCGCACTTAATTTATTCCTCACATCATAAACAATGTCAAACAGATTGTAAGTCGTCTTATCATTCAAATAAGAATTCTTAATATATTTGGCAATCACAGTCCTCATTGCCTCCCTATTCTCGCTATTCCTCAAGTCAATATTGCAAGTGTGTTCACCACAAAACTTTCTCACTACAAAAACTCCAGTGCTTTCCCGTTTCAATGATCTAAAAAGCCATGAACATTCTGGATCAACACAATTTAGATAGTATTGCTTCGCGCATGATTTTTGTACTTTAAATTGAAAGTTCTTCTTTATGGTATAAAAGCTCATAGCATCCTTCAACATCAATTTGTCCTTGAGAACTTGATTAACCTTAACATAGTTAATCGCAGATTCAGAGATCTCAATATCCTGAACATCCTCTTCAATATCTTGATCCACCAAGCAGTTTATCCTCTCCATAACCATGTTGCTAATATTCTCAATGTAAACGTCATGATCATCAAAAGAATCTAGAACAACAGTGGAACTTGAAGGATAAACATCTAAATCCATTTGATTCTCAACTTGTTACACTTCAACCATGGACAAATCATGCTCTTGTTCCATTTCAGAACCTAAAAAAGAAAAAGAAAATGTATAAAATACAACTACACAATGCATCAAGGGGGGGCAGAGAATAACATGGTAGCGACATGGTGGGAACATGGTATAAACATCAACTTGAAAAAACCAAACAAAAAAGAAAACTAGCATACTATATGGTAGGAAAGTGGTAGGGACATGGTAGGGACATCAAGTTGAAAAACCAAACAAAAAGGAATCAGCATGATATCTGGAAGGAATATGGTAGGGACATGGTAGGAACATAAAGTTGCAAAACAAAACAAAAAGTAATCAACATGCTATCTAGTAGGAACATGGTAGGGACATGGTATGAACATCAAGTTGAAAAAGGTATCAGCAAAATACCTGGTAGTAACATGGTAGGAACATGGTAGGAATGATGAAAAGGAATCAGCAAACTACCTGGTAAGAACATGGTTGGAACATGGTAGGAATGATAAAAAAGAAATCAGCAATCTACCTAGTAGGAACATGGTAGTGACATGGTAGGAACATGGTAGGAATGACTAAAATACAAAATATAACTATAATTTTCATGAAAAAAAAATAAAATTAAAATAGACTTGCTAATCTAATGAGAATCAGGAGGGAGAATCGTACTACATCAAAATAAAAGTAGTAATCTGTCATAACAGGTAGAGACATGGTAGTGACATGGTAGGAACATGGAAACACAAAAATAATGAAAAAACCTAGTACAAAATCATGAAAAAAGTAAACAAATGTACACTATCAGGTAGCTACGTGGTAGTAAACAAATAGACAAAAAAAACAATACATTACAGTAAATAACATATTCACATAAGAGAAAATCACAAAAATTACAGAATTCATCGAATTAAAAACAAAAATAACATATATTACCTCCAACAGTAGGAGAAACAATAGGAAACTTAGAGATATAGTAAGGATTATCATTGAGAAGAACACTATGTGATCTACAAGAAACAAAAAATTCAAAAAAGCTTTCGTTGTTGATCACTATAGCAGGAATTCTAGCCAAAACTTGAAATTCAATTTTAAACTCCTCTACACTCAGATCTATCCTCAGGCTTTCATACAGGAGATTTTTGAAATCTTCAAATGTAAACTGACTAGAAATCGTGACACCAGTGACACTGTAACCAACAAAATTGAAATCAGAAGTCCAATCTCCAAAATAATAGAGCAAAATCGAAACCCTATCTATCACAAAAATTGAGTCAAAAGAGAAAAGAAAAGAATAAAAATGAGATTGAAAGAGAGTTAACGGAGGAAGAGAAAAGAAAAGAAGAAGAACGTGCAACAGCACGAAAATAAGAACGTGCGAAGAAGAAAAAGGAGGTTGTATATAAAGAACGTAAAAAATAAAACTAAAAGTTAGTTAAGGGTACAAAAAGCAATGAAATATTTAAGAGGTTATGAAAGTAATTGTATCTCTCATTTAGGTCATTTATAACGATTTCCCTATTTTATATTAGTGACATGACCAGAACATAATTTATTGCTAATGTATCCACCTCTTGATAAAGGTTAAGAAATCGTTGATGATGGTTTTAACATAAAACCAAAAAACAAAATTCACAAGATGGAACTTGTCAAAAAACAAAGTTTTTTAAGTAATTCTCAAGTTCAAATTTGAAAGTTAACAGATCCAAATTGAGAGAAAATTAAAAGTTCAATGTTATAAATTGATGGGTAAACTTAAAAAACATGCCTTGTGGTTTGACTGTTTTGCAAAAATGTTCTTCTGAAATTTTTCTTTACAAAAGGATGCTTATGGTTTCAAAAATTTGCAAATAAAGGAAAAAAATTATTCTTCATAAAAAATAGCCATGTTCTAGAAGGTAATTCAACAAATTTAATAATCATATACCTTTACCATATTATTTATGAATTATTCATGAAAATTTGAGTAAATTTTAGATATTATTTCATTTATTATGATTTTAAAAAAATAAAATTCACATTTTATTTATAAAAAATATGTATACTTTGTAAAAAATGTAGGGTTTTTGAAACTTATTTACAAAAATACCTTCCACCTAATAGTTTGCATTGTATAACCAATTTTAAGTTTCAGTTTTCACTCTATACGTTCTATATATACATTGTTTTTATCAAGTTTCAATCGCTTCCTCTTTTTTCATCACACGTTTCTCTCCATCAAAATTCTCTCCTCCTTGTTCGGTTTCTCCCGGATTCTCTATATCGAAGTTTCTTTAAGTTTCTGCTCTCTGGAATTCTTAAATTCTCTACATAATTCCAGTTTTCTAACTTTCGATCGATTTTTTCAATTGAGAATGAGGATCCATTGAGTTGAAATCCTGTTGTTGCTGATATATTCGATTTTGTCTCTCTGTTTGTTTTTGTTGATAATTTTGTAGAAAGATTATGCATTTTTTGTCTTTTAATTGATGTGAGGATTTCATTGAGCTGTATAAATGCACCAATAAAGAATTATACTATATATATGTTTGTAAATTTAATATAGAGATGATTCGAACAAATATTTGGAGAAAGTTTAAATAAACAAATTGAAAACGGAAGAAGTGATGACTAATTTAACTGCAAATTCATCTACTAATTCTGATTTTATCACTCTCATTGGTCTTGGAAGCATGCTCTTCAAAGTATACCTGAACTTAATCAGCTGATTAGTTTTAATTAATTATCTTACATGTTCTATTAACTTTCTAATGCATTTTCATTACTTTTCAAGATTAATTTAACACAACTTATTTTTCATACCAGTTTCCTACCACTTTCTTATTAGTTTATACATTTTTTGTTCTTCACACCAGTTATGTATCAGATTCAAACTGTTTTGATTCAATACTTTCTAGAGTTTTGTCTTACATGTTCTAATCACTTTCTATTACATTTTTATTACTTTTCAATATTAATTTGACACAATTTGTTCTTCATACAAGTTTCCTAACACTTATTTGCCACTTACTAGTTTTGATATTTGTTGTTCTTTGTACTAGTTACATACCAGATTCTTACTATTTTAATTTGAAACTTTGTATAGATTTATCTTACATGAATAAATCACTTTCTACTGCATTTTCATAACTTTTTAAGATTATTTTGACACAATTTATTCTTCATACCAGTTTCCTACCACTGACCTACCACTGTCTTACTACTTTTGATATTTTTTGTTCTTCATACTAGTTTCATACCAGTTACATACTAGATTACTACTATTTTGATTGAATACATTCTAGAGTTTTATCTTACATGTTCTAATCACTTTCTAAGACATTTTAATTAATTTTCAAGATTAATATGACATAACTTGTTCTTCATATGAGTTTCTTACCACTTTCTTATTAGTTTTGACATTTTTTTGTTCTTCATACCAGTTACATACAAGATTCCTACTGTTTTAATTTAATACTTAGTAGAGATTTATCTTACATGTTCTCATAACTTTCTTATGCATTTTCATCACTTTTCAAGATTAATTTAACCCAAATTGTAAATCATACCATTTTCCTACCACTTTTCTTACTAGTTTTGACATTTTTTGTTCTTTTATACAAGTTCCATACTAGTTACATACTAGATTCCGACTATCTTAATTCAATACTCTCTAGAGTTTTATCTTACATGTTCAAATCACTTTATAATGCATTTTCATTACTTTTCAAGATTAATTTGACACAATTTGTTATTTATACCA